>BDJD01003355.1:88411-107365 GCA_002564525.1 Rosa multiflora | reverse complement strand
CCATCGGGTGCGAGAGGCATCAAGCCCTCATGCTACCCCATCGGGTACTAGAGGCATCAAGCCCTCATGCTACCCCATCGGCTGCGAGAGGCATCAAGCCCTCATGCTACCCCATCGGCTGTGAGAGGCATCAAATCCTCATGCTACCCTTCCGGGTATCAGAGGCTCAAGGTCCTCAACCTACCCCATTGGGTACCATAGGCTCAAGCCCTCAGAAAACCCCACTTGGTACCCGAGGCGGGGTAAGCCAAGGTCTAATCCCCTTCCTTCTGAGTCATCTCACCTCCCGAGCGTTCTGTACACTTGGGGGACTTATTCATACCACATATCACAAGTGGAGATAGTACCCGACCGAGACTATCATCGGGCTTCACTCTCATACTTTTCGTTCTATGGTCTATTAATGGAAATATTGAAATTTTTCACCTATTGTTGATCGCAACAATTAAATTTCTTTTTCATCCCATTAATAAAACCTTAGGACAAAACTCACACAACCCACTGCTCTCTCAATTCGAGCGAGCGCAATTCTTACACGCTCATACTCGGGGGACTATCATGGTCTTGCCATAATCTCGCTAGTATGACATGTAACTTCGATACCGGAGCTCCTTGATGCATTTAACTCAAATGTCACTTCGATTGCCCTAGCGCAATCAATATGCTTTTGTGCACTCTCATCTTCTTTGCAGGTACTAGCTTGATGAAGGCCCCGGGGCACCAACATACCATTAGAGTCCCTTCTTACTTACGGAGTTGGGGGACTAGTATGGGTATGGATTTCAACAAGGTCATCACTCATACTTGGCGGCATCACATTTAAACTCCCCAACCAAGAAGCGCCTCTTACTCGGGGACTTGGGGGACTTGTACATATCACCTATATCACATACCGCCAAGCATAAGCAACGACCTCTTAGGTGGGAGTAGGTGGGCCCCGCGACATGGCTAGTCCCACCTACGACATGCATCCGGTAGTCCGACACCCGAGCTACCTCGTTATGGTGGAGGTCGGCCGATACTTCGTAGGGAAGCCACCCTCCCATTCTCTCCAAGAGGCTTCAAGAGAAGCAAGATGTATGTTGTATCCCACATCGGAAATATAGAATAGAGTGGGACTTCCCTTAGCTATAAAGGGAAGTCCTAGTCCTCCCCTTCTGAGAGAGGATGAATCCATGATCCCTATACTTGTATCACTACAAAGGTCACTTCTCTCTCTCTCTCTCTCTCCCCATCATGATCCACACTTAGTTCCTGTTCCGTATTCTTCAGTAGAAACACTAGTCTAGAAAGCCTATTTGTGAGGGCATGTTGGCAAGGCCGGAAAGGTGGCTTCCCGGCGACAGATTTGCGACTTCCGGATATCGTAGCGTAGCTTGAACATAGGGCTACAAGATGCAAGTAGCGGTTGGATCCCATGAGGGTGTTGTTTATGCTTGGTGAGGTAGCAAACTAGCCTTGCTAGTAGAGGTATCTACACATATCATCATATTGATTTAATTGAAATGACTTCTTTGGAAGCATATAACAATTCATATAATGTTAATCTTGATCAATGTTTTCTTATAGAAAACTATAATGTTCTTTTACTGTGACTACTTTGATAGCATACAGCATAATAACATTGGTTCTTTATATGACATTTCATGAACTTTAACATGTTGTTGTAAAACGATCTGTGCGAGCATGCGAGGCGTGGCCCAAGCGCAAGTCGTGGCCATACTCGATACCCAAGCGAGTCGTAACCCGAGCAAGTCGTTTATCCGAGCATGTTTAATTAAGTCGTAAGTGTCACGAGCTTTTAGATGAATGTCACATATTTATTTAATTGAGTTACAATTAAGTAGTAGCATGGCATATGTGTATAGCATGTACTTGTAGTAAAGTTGCTAATAACATTTTGTAGGCATGCTTAAGGGTCACAGAGACATATATAGGCATGGCAAAAGCTCTAAGTGCAAGAGCGTAAGAGATAAGATATAGTGACTTATCTTGTGTCGATTTAGAGGCTAGCGGAGTTTGGCCGAGCGTGACAGTCCATTGCTTGTGGCGGATAAAGTATTTCGATAATGCACGTCAACTCGTAGTTGAGGTTGAATGCTCCATAGAAATAATTGAATTTCCTTAAGCCAAAATAGATGATTAATATGTGGATTTGTAAAATCAATATAGATAATTTGCATATGTACTTTGATAAAATTGTAAGCAAAGTGTATATACAAATTCATAATTGATGACAAATAACCTGCATACATACCCATTTTGAATGTCAAATTTGTGTTTAACCGAACGCATTCGGTGCCATGATAATTGGAACATATTAATGACAGCATCAATTATGTGTAAATGCACTAGTCATGTGGCAGTAGTGAGATAATGAATTTGATATAAATATCCCATGTGTACGTGTACATGTTCCTATCCACAAACCATATGTCAGAAACATCACCCTTTTGTTGGCTTTTTAACTACCAAAAACTAAATGAATAGTGATGTGGTGGTGTGTAGCACATGTGCAGCACAGTGGCTATGTTGGATGTGCACCTGTCATGGTCTCATAAATTAATGTGACGATGGAGCATGCAAACTCAATATAATTTTCACTTGGACATATAGGCAAACCGATGTTGTCTATCGATGATGCTATGTGCAAAAAGATGTAAATAGGCATGGAGACAAGGACTTTAATTAAGCACCAGCATGTTCATACATAGATAAGCATGCATGGTCTTGAATTCAACACGTAACACATGTATATAGCATAATTATCAACATGCATTTAAGAATGAAAGGCATGTGGCCGACAGAGGCACAAGTTGATCACAAAGGAAACATGCACGCGTCGCTGTCGGTACAACCAAAGATAATGATTAAACAAATAGACTTATCTGGCTGGTTGGTGCGTTTTCATGGATTTTAATCAGTTGAAAGGTAGTGGACTGTCAAGAGTGAAACGTCCAGCTTCGACAAGTTAACGAGGGAGCTTTTCCCGTCAAGCTTTGTCTTAGCTGGTTTCTGGGACCTGCATCCGCATCTGTTTGCGCTTATTGTGGGTAGCGGAGGTTTGGGCAGCAGAGCCCTGGCCGGTGGTGGCGGAGGTGTCCCAGCGGTGATGCTGGCTGGCGGAGCGGATCTCGTTGATGGACTCTTTCAGTGGAGTTTGAGTTCGGCAGAGTCTGCAGCTCAGTGGAAGAAACTACCCGCTGGTGGAGCTCTGGCGGAACTTAGTTGTCGGCATTTTGAATGCTAGGGGTCGCTGGCGGAAGACAACTGCTGGGTATTGTTAGCGGTCCACGTCGCCGCTGGACTCCCTGGTGCGTCCAGAGGATTTGGCAGAACTGTTCAGCGGAGATGAAGTTCGGCGGAGCTTTTACTGGTCAGCGGAGGAGCATGTTTGATCGATCGAAAGAGAAACCATTGGCCGACAGAGACTAGCGGAAGAAGTGCCGCTGATGGTGCTCTGGCGGAGCAGTTGAGGCTAGCGACGCTCAGCGGCAGAGTTCAGCGGTGACTCCCAACGGAGGAGTTCGGCGGTGAGTTGGCCATAGTTGGCGGTGGAGAGTCGGAGTAACTGCATGGAGCAGAGGTGCTCGACGGTGTTTAACTCAGCGGTGGAGGCTAGCGGTACTCAGCAGAGGGGTTAGATTTGTCGAGCTATGGAAAGTGGAGCCGTTGGTGGATGGCTAGCGGTATGGTGATGCTCGGCGGAGGCAGGATTGGTTAGCGGAGCACTCTTCAGCGGAGCGGAGCGGAGCTATTTTGCCGGTGGTGCTGGTGCTTAACGAAGAGGATGATTGTTGATCGTGGGTCAGTTACAGTTTGTTTTGTGGTCGGCGGTGAAGCTTGCTGGACTTGCCAGTAAAGCTTTGGCGGTGCCTTGCGGAGTTTTACCCGTTGAAGAAGTGTGGCGGAGCGGAGTTCTGTGCTCACCTGGAGCTCGACGGAGATTCGATGCCAGCTCAGCGGCGGATCGAAGTTCGGCGGAAGACTGGGAGCTCAGCGGAGCCACACTCAGTGGTGGAGCAGCTCAGCGGGTGAGAAGTTCGGCGGAACTTAGAGCTCAGCGGAGACGGCTAATGGGTTGTCCGGCGGAGTCGCTGTTGCTGGCGGTATTCTGCTAGCGGAGGCTGCAGTGGGTTGACGCTAGCGTGCCGGCGGTGACGTGCCGCTGGTGCTGATGATGATCGAAGAATGATCATGGGTGGCCAAAGGAGATCTCTGGGTGTCCAGAGAGAATTGGCACCAAATTTTTTTTTTGTTTGCCAGCGTTGACCTTTTTTGAGTTGGGCGTTGACCAGTCCTATAAATTGTTGACTAGCATTTGATCGAAATTGACCAGGCCTTGACTGATGCTGATGGGCGTTGACCAGACCTGACCAGCGTTGACCAAGGGTTGACTTGGTAGATGGCATAAGTTGCCGCTAAGAATATCCCTTATATGACTCAAAGAAAGAAATTATTTTGAGCTCGGTTAAGATGACTTAACTCAATGGTAAGTGACGAAGCCTTTGTGTGTCGGCTTCCCACAGACGGCGCCAATGTTAACGTTAGTGATCCGTGGGATCCCTAGTTAGCTTTAGAGAGAGAGAGAGGGGGAGAGAGAGAGAGAGAGAGTGACACGAGATGTATAGTGGTTCATTTCTCGCCTTAGCGGGAAACTACGTCCACTCGAATGTTATACTAGTGTGTTGAGCCTTGCGGCCCAAGGGGATTACAAAAGATGTAATGGGATTGGATTGTGTTTAAGTGGGAGGAGGCATTCCTTTTCTAGGTGAAGGAAGCCATCTCCTTTACATGCATGGTTTTCGATGTGGGACAAGCAACCACCATTTCTAGTCTAGAAAGCCTATTTGTGAGGGCATGTTGGCAAGGCCGGAAAGGTGGCTTCCCGGCGACGGATTTGCGACTTCCGGATATCGTAGCGTAGCTTGAACATAGGGCTACAAGATGCAATAGCGGTTGGATCCCATGAGGGTGTTGTTTATGCTTGGTGAGGTAGCAAACTAGCCTTGCTAGTAGAGGTATCTACAAGACCCAACACTTTTCACAACTACAACAAGTTCCAATTTTACCTGTAAGTGATCGAAATTGGCCGGTGAAATTTTTCTAGAAAAAAATCCCAAGAACCCTAGGATTTGAAATCTTCGATTTGACCTCCACACTGCAAATCATGGCTCAAGGATAGGGGCAAAATGATCCTTAGCAAAAACCGAACCTTCGACGCTAGTTTGGTGGCCGGAGACGGCCGGAATCACTTGAAATCGACGAAACCTCCATTCGGCTACAGTAAACTTTGCAGTTCAATTCCGAGCTCCTCCGGCCGAGCCACCGTAAAACACCACCCCATGCCTGACAAGGAAGAGGGGGCGAGTTTTCCGGTGTCCGGATTCGGTCGTGGGTCTGCCGAAGAAGGAAGAATTCGGAGGAAGAAGAAATCGGCCGAAGAGGAAGAAATGGTCAGGGGAGAGGAGAGAGAAAAGCCGGATAGGTTTCCAAAAATGGAAACTTACCACAGTAACTCGGCTATTTATAGAAAGTTACCATGAACAGTAACCGTAAACAGTAACTTTAATCTTTCGCTTATAACTTTCCCATATTAACTCCGATTTTTACGTACCACATATGCACGCGCTCGTTTTAACATCCTCTACGACTTTCATGAAGAACATTTTCTCAAATTTTGACCCAAACAAAAAGTCAACTTTTAGGGCTACTAAAAGTATCGAAACAAGTAAAAAGTGCAAGTAGTTGTCGTTTATCGTCCAAATGACTAGTAAACGGGTAAATTTAGGTTCGGGATGTTACAGTACATTTGCATATTCTTCTAGTTTTTCCTTAGGTTTTCCCTAGCTAGAAAGGATTTACCAATCCTCGTGGGTTCGACATCCTTACTTAATCCCATATTCTATAACTTGTACCTCTTGCACTTGAGGGTGGCTTCAATACTAACAAGTTTTTGGCGCCGTTGCCGGGGATTGGTGTGAAATCCAATCCCTAGCTCGGGTAGGCTTAGGGATTAGCTAGAAATTTCCCTTGTTTTTATTCTATCTCTGTTTACCGACCAGTCGTTTGTGTTAATTTCTCGTGATTTTTGTTTTGCCGACCAGTCGTTGGAAATTTTCAATTGGTTGTTTCAGGGTCAGAAGCTCACTGACCAGTCGGCAAGTGACGCCGACCGGTTGTTTCCCCTGTTTTCAGCAATTTTTCAATTTCGTGTTTTTTTTTTGTTTCTTTTTGTATCTTAACTTATGTTATTACCTTTGTTTTGAAATATTATAGGTGTTTATGTCTCACGAATCACCTACAAGTAGCCCAAGGATCAATGCAACATATTCCACTCCATCATCTCCAAGCAAACCAAGGGGAGACAATATATCTATTGATCAAATCCTTGAAGATAGTGGTGAAGAAACTCAGATACCGCAAGAAACTCTTGATCTCATAAAGAAATTGGCAAAAGAGTTGCAAGCTAAAATAGCCCGGATACCCACAATGGTTGAACCACGCCCCATGAAGGAGTACACTTTGCCAACAATCTCCAGTCATCCAAGTTGCATCGTGCTTCCACCATGTGTCGTTGCTTTTGACATAAAGCCAGTGACTATTGCAAACTTACCCCTTTTCTTGGGCTTGCCAAGTAATGAGTCATACTTGCACCTCCAAGAGTTCAATGAAGCATGCTCAACAGTTCAACTTTTGGGTATTCATGAAAGCAACTTGCGTTTTCGGATCTTTCCCTTTTCATTGAAGGACAAAGCTAAGAAATGGTTGTATAAGTTACCTCCAAGTAGTATCCACACTTGGGAAGAGATGCAAAGGGTATTCCTCAAATTCTATTTCCCTCCTCACAAGTCCAATTCATTGAGGAATAAGTTAATGAACTTCCGAGAGCTACCAAATGAGTCATTCTATGAGACATGGGAGAGATTCAAGGATATAGAAGGTGGTGTTCCCAATCATTGCCTCTCTAAGTAGCGGTTCTAAGTGCCTTCTACACCGGGCTTTCACAAGACATAAGGAGGAGAGTTGACAATGCTTGTGGGGGATATTTCATGAACAAGGCCGAAGATGAAGCGATGAAGATCCTAGATGAAATGAGTGAATCTTCTCAACTCTATGATAGTGCCTCGGATAGAAAGCCAATGATGATGAAAGTACCTATGAGGGAGCAAGAGCAAAGGAGAGGCATGTATAATGTTGACATTCCAAGTGTTCAAATGCAACAATAATTGAAGCGGATAGAAGGAGATATGCAAAAGAAGCTTGACATGATTCTACAAGCACAAGGAAGACCGTACCCCTCAATCACATGGCATCACCAAGCCAAATTCGGGAGCCTAGTTTGGGAGTCAAAGCCATGGAACAAGCTTGCATGATTTGCGAAAGTGTGTATCATAGCACAATGGAGTGTTCACAAAGTGACATGCATCCGGAATTGATAGAGCAATGCAATCTTCTATGCTACCAAACAAAGCTAAAGAATGACCCTTATAGCAACACTTATAATCCCGGATGGAGGAACCACCCTAATTTTGGTTGGGGTGGGAATCAAAATCATGAACAAGGTCAAGGTTACCAAAGGCAAAGGGGTGGATATTAAGGTGCAAGTAGCTCACATTTCAACAATCAAGGTGCAAACAATGCATATCATGCTTCTAGACCACCTTGTCAAGTACCACCTCAACAACCTCTACCTCGACAACAACCCCAAGAGCCAATTCAAGAAGCAAGAAAGACACCTACCCTTGAAGAAATGATGGCGGCCTTTGTGAATAATCAAGCAAAGCAAGATGAGAAGATTAATGTCATTCAACAAAGTGTGAGCAAGCTTGAGGTACAAATGGGGCAACTAGCTAGTGAGTTAAGTCAAAGGAAGCAAAGTATGTTTCCAAGCCAAGTGGAGAATAACCCAAGGCATGAAGCCAAAGCTATTACCAGTTTGAGAAGTGGAAGGCAAGTGGAGAACAATGTGTACATGCCTACCAATGAGGAAGATGTAACTCCAAGGGAGCCACCCGATTTTGAAAGAAGATCAAAGGGGAAAGCAAGAGACTTGCCACATGGAGAAGTCATCTTAGGCTTCAATGATGGTGAAGAAGAAGCTTTCAATGATAAGAAGAATGTTTATGCCGATGAGAAGCAAGAAGAAGCCTTGACCGACATTTTCAATGCCAAGGTTGGAACTCATGATAATGAAGCTTCTCCTTCTACTATAAATGAAAGGCCATTCAAAAGAGGTATCACCTTCAACCCTCATTTGAAGATTGTTCAAGAAAAAGAAGTGACCATTCCTTACCCTCAAGCTCAAAGAAAAGTGGCATTGAAGCAAAAGAATGAGAAGTTAAAGAGCAAGTTCCTAGATGTGTTTAGGAAGGTGGAGATTAACATCCCTCTTTTCGATGCAATCAAAACCATTCCTACCTATGCCAGGTTTCTTAAGGAGCTTTGAAACAACAACAACAACACATTTGAGAAGGATGAGAAGGTGTGCCTTAGTGACAGTGTGAGTGCGGTTTTGCAAAGGAAGCTACCACCCAAGTTGAAAGATCTGGGTTCCTTCACTATTCCATGCAAAGTGGGCGCCAAGTTCTTTGATCAAGCCTTGATGGATTTAGGGGCTAGTATTAACTTGATACCCTATAGTGTCTATGAATCTCTTGACATTGGAGAAACACCCCATTCCTATTTCATTGCAAATGGTGGATAGGAGCATTGTGTACCCAAGAGGAATTGTTAAAGATGTACTTGTGAAGGTTGATGAGCTATTAATACCGGCGGACTTTGTCATTCTTGACATGGAAGAGGCTCCAATGGAGAAAGACTTGCCTACCATTCTTAGAAGAGCTTTCATGGCTACTGGTGGCACAAAGATAGATGTTAAGGAAGGGTTGATGACCATGACCGTCCATGAAACCACTACCGGCTTTAGAATCTTTGAGGGATTCAATAGACCTTCACAAGCTTACACATGCCACCGGATTGAAGTTGTTGATGGTATTGACAAAATGGTGAAGAACACTATTACCGAAACCGCATTCAAAGATCCTTTAGAGACATACTTGCATCATAATGGTATGAAGTTTGTTGAAGAGGCAACCAAGGAAGCTGATCTTACACTTGAGGCCATGAGGCCATGCATTTCACACTTGAAACCAAAGGTTGAGGTACCCCCTTCTAACTCTCCTCCCTTACTTCCCTCAATTAAATGTCCCCTACTCTTGAAATGAAACCACTTCCTTCCCATTTAAAGTATGCTTTTATTGGTGAAAACCACAAGTTGCCCGTAATTATCTCTTCATGTTTGAGTGATTTGCAAGGACAAAAGCTACTTAGGGTGTTAGATGATCACAAGGAGGCCATTGGGTGGACTATTGCCGACATCAAAGGCATATGTCCAAGTATGTGCATGCACAAGATTCTTCTTGAAGAAGACATGAGGCCTTGGAGGGATCCGCAAAGGAGGCTTAATCCTCCCATGGAAGAAGTGGTGAGGAAGGAAGTCATGAAGTTGCTTGATATTGGTGTCATCTACCCCATCTCTTATTCAAATTGGATGTCACCTGTCTAAGTGGTTCCTAAGAAGAGTGGCATGGCTGTGGTAGCTAATGATAAGGGAGAGCTTATTCCTCAAAGGGTTGCTAATGGATGGAGAGTAGCATCAACTACCAGAAGCTCAACAATGCAACAAGGAAGGATCACTTTCCCCTTCCTTTCATTGACCAAATGCTAGAGAGGCTTGCCGGTCATGAATACTATTGTTTTCTTGATGGATATAGCGGCTATAACCAAATTCCAATTGCTCCGAAAGACCAAGACAAGACCACCTTCACTTGTCTATATGGCACCTTTGCCTATAGAAGAATGCCATTAGGATTGTGCAATGCACCGGCCACTTTCCAAAGGTGCATGATTTCCATTTTTAGTGATATAGTGGAGAGGTTCATTGAAGTTTTCATAGATGATTTTAGTGTCTTCGGAGATTCATTTGATCAATACCTAGAACAATTGACCCTTGTACTCCAAAGATGTGAAGAGAACAACCTAGTCTTGAATTAGGAGAAGTGTCATTTTATGGTGCAAGAAGGACTTGTCCTTGGATATGTTGTTAGCTCAAGAGGTATTGAAGTTGATAATGCCAAGGTGGAGCTCATTTCCAAGTTGCCACCACTACATAATGTAAAGGCCCTGAGAAGTTTTCTTGGTCATGCCGGGTTTTATAGAAGATTCATCAAAGATTTCTTCTCGATCTCCAAGCCTCTTTGTGATTTTCTTGCAAAGGATGCTCCTTTTACTTTTGATGAACATTGTTTGAAGGCATTTGAGATAATCAAGGTGATGCTCACTCAAGCCCCCATCACGGTTGCACCAGATTGGTCTCTACCATTCGAATTGATGTGTGATGCTTCGGATTATGCAATGGGAGCTATTTTGGCACAAAAAATAGAGAGATACTCCATGTCATTTACTATGCTAGCCGTACCTTGAATAATGCACAGGTAAACTACACCACAATGGAGAAGGAACTTCTAGCAATAATCTTTACTCTTGAGAAGTTTAGAAGTTTCTTGCTTGGAACCAAGGTTATTGTGCACACGGATCATAGTGCATTGAAATATCTATCGTCTAAGAAGGAAGCAAGACCAAGATTGATACGGTGGATCCTTTTGTTACAAGAATTTGACATAGAAATCAAGGATAAGCTGGGTAAAGAAAATCAAGTGGCAAATCATTTGTCAAGGTTGCAAGAGGGAGGTGATGTTGCTTCTATTCCTTTGAATGACACATTTCCAGATGAGCAACTATTCAATGTCAATATCAATTAAGGAACTCCCATGGTTTGCTAACTTGGTGAATTACCATGCAAGTGAAGGGAAGTACATCCCAAACAAGCTTGATTATCAAGGAAGAAAGCGGTTTCTCAAGGAGGCACGCCACTATTTATGGGACGACCAATATTTGTTCAAGTTTAGCTAGGACCAAGTGTTGAGAAGATGCATAGACCAAGAGGAAGTTCCTAGTACCCTTTCTCATTGTCATACACTTGCTTGTGGAGGTCATTTTGGAGGAAAGAAGACGACATTCAAGGTACTAAGTAGTTGTTTCTATTGGCCTACTCTTTTCAAAGATGTATATGTCTATGCTAGTACTTGTGATAAATGTCAAAGGAGTGGCAACATCTCCTCAAGGAACCAAATGCCTCTCACCAACCACATGGAAGTAAAAAAAATTGATTGTTGGGGCATTGATTTCATGGGACCATTCCTAAGCTCTTATGGTAACAACTACATCCTTGTTGGAGTTGACTATGTGTCTAAGTAGGTAGAAGCAATTGCAAGTGCAAAAAATGATCATAATGTGGTGCTCAAGTTCCTCAAGGAGAACATCTTTCAAAGGTACGGCACTACAAAAGCAATCATAAGTGATGGAGGATCCCACTTCATCAACAAGAATTCTGAGGCTTTATGCCAGAAGTATGACATCACGCACAAGGTTGGCACTCCCTACCACCCATAAACAGGTGGTCAAGTTCAAATCTTCAACCAGAAAATCAAGAGCATTCTAGAGAAAGTTGTAGGGGTTACAAGGACGGATTGGAGCACCAAGCTCGAAGATGCACTATGGGTTTACCGGATCGCATACAAGACCTCTTTTGGTATGTCACCTTACCGGTTGATTTATGGTAAAGCATGTCACTTGCCGGTTGAATTAGAGCACAAAGGAAGTTGGGCAATCAAAAAGCTCAATTTTGATCTTGACAAAGTTAGAGAGAAGATGAAGTTTGATTTATGTGAGCTTGATGAAATCCGGATGGAGGCTTATGAGAATGCAAAGTTATATAAGGAAAGAAGCAAGCTTTATCATGACAAGAAGTTGGTGAAGAAGGAATTTCATATGGGACAACTTGATCTTCTCTACAATTCAAGACTCAAGCTCTTTCCGGGAAAACTTAGATCAAGGTGGAGTGGTCCATTTGAAGTGGTGCAAGTTTTTCTCCATGGAGCTATCGAAATCAAGAATCTAAGTAACAGTAGTACATTCAAAGTCAATGGTCACCTGCTGAAATCATATATACAAAGTGGCATGCAAGGTCCAAAGGAGATCCTTTACCTTGAGGATGCTCCTCTTACTTCATCCTCTTGAGCCTAGATGATCAACGGACCGTCAAGATGTCCTTAAAGCAAAGCCCTACTTGGAGGTAGCGAAGCTCATAATGCAAGTAAAGGAGGAGGAAAACCCTTGGAACCATTGGTGAAGAAATGACACCATTAAAGTTTAGCTTGGAAGGCAAGGGCTTTAAGCCTTGCATGTTGGTGATTGTTGTGAATTGAATGAACTTCATGGTCTACAAGGGGGAGCATTCCTAAACCTCAATCTTGCATTTCAATTTCGTATTTCAAATTGTTTGTGTAAAAATATGTGTTGGTGTGTTTGCATTGTGTGTTCTTTTAAGAAAATTTCAACTTTCAAGACCTAAAAAAATTAAAAATAAAAATTTAGCGATTATTTTTAGTGTAGCAGCTGATCAATTGCTTTAAAAAAAAAGAAAAAAAAATTTCACTTTACCTCTTTTCTTTCCTCCCCCACGACCTTACTCCTCTTTCCTTCTCTTCCTCTTCTACTGTTGAGCACCCAACACCTTAAGCCTTCAATTCCTAGCCAAAATCTTTCAATTTTCTGGGTTTGTGAGTAATTTTCGAGCTTCTCTTGCTTCTTGGTCAATTTGAATTGCATTTTGACATTTTTGGCTCTCCTCAAGTGGTATGGATTTCATCTATCTTCTTCAATTTCTGTGATTTTGGTGTTGATTCTAGGATTTTTGTTTTGTTTTCCTTCTATTCTAGGTTGTAAGAGTCATGGGTTGTTTGATTTTGGTTGTAGTTTGAAGAAATTTGATGGATTTTGTGTTGGGCATCATGACAAGCATTCAAATCCGAAAGTTTTCAGCTTTTTGAGTTGATATTATCAGTTGTTTTTGCTATCTAAGTTGAGTTTTGAGGTTGTGGAGCTATGGGTAATCAGATTGCTATCTTAGTTTGAATTCATTTCATTATCACCATCAATTTCATCAAAGTATACCTTAGTTGTTCTTGTGTTCTTGTTTTTGTGAGTACTTTGTGATTCAATTTTCCTTTAGTCACTTTGAATTATGATTGTTTAGTTTAATTTGGAGAATAAATCCAATTCCATATTTGTCTATTTTGACATCTTCCTGCTTGTTTGGCAGAATGGTCGTCCACATTGTTCGACCAATGGAGAAGGGAGTGAAATCTGTCCAAAAAGTCACCGACCATTCGGTTGGCTGGACTGGTCGTCCAATTATTAAAAAAAAAAAATCTTTTTTTTTCTTCTCTCTCTCTCTCTCTCTCTTTTTTTTTTTTTTGGTTTACATCATACATTTTCTTCACATTTTTTTTCTGCTCGGAAAAAAAAAAAAAAAAAAAGAGAATAATTTGTTGTTTCATTTGTACGTACCTAATTTTTTTGCTTGTGTTTGTTTAATTTTGCTTATGTTGTTAAGTTTCTTTTTGTCTTATAGGCACTGCCAACCCATTCTTCAAGATGGTAAGATCGAGAACTAAAGCTTTAAGCAAAAATGTTGCTAATGGTGCCTCTACTTCCCCTCCTCCATCCAAAAAGGCTAGAGTTGACAGCTCCTCTAACTCTTTAAGGGTTATTTTACTTGAGCAGAATGTTGATTTGGAGTCCCCAACTTCCGATGATTCATTTACGACCCTTAGGGAGTGTATTAAGGATAATCAGTTGACACATTTGGCTTCGGATAATCAAGGCTTTGATGAGGACTTGGTTAGGGAGTTCTATAATGGGTTCCCTAAAGAGAAGCCTCTAACCCATGAGATCATAGTTAGCATTCGCAAGAAGACCATCACGCTGACTCTCGAGTGTATTCGATTGTTCCTTGAGTTGCCTTCCATTTCTCGTGAGGAGAGTGAGAGCTTCTTTGAGCATATAGCAAGCATAAACGTCGACCATGTCTTGAGCAATGCTTATGATGGTGCATCTCGGAAAACCATTTCCATTCAAGGCACGGGGAATGTGTTTGTCACCCGCAAGAGTAATGATCTAGGCACACTTAAGACCCCTTACCACACTTTTTGGCAATTTGTGCGGCATAATCTCTGCCCCAACTCTCAAAGAACTGAGATTCAAGTGCTTGGATTTCAAGTCCTAACGCCTATGGTAGCCAATGATTGTGCCATTCCATTTTCTATGATCATCTACGATGCTATTGTTAAGAGTTGATTACACGTAGGGATGGCAATGGGGCGGGTTGGGGATGGGGATCACAATACCATCCCCATCCCCAGGATCATTTTCTACCCCCATCCTCGCCCCAATCCCCAATAAAAATATGTTGGGGATTCCCCATCCCCATTGGGGACTAAGCCTCCAAACCCGCCCCAAATCCCTAATAAGAATTTAATAAATAAAATAATTTTTTCTCATATTGTCTTTTTAAAAATCAGAATCTACAAAAAATAAATTTAAAATATGATTAAATTCATAAATCATAATTCATAATTCAGTGAGTGCAAAAGTCAAAACACCATTAAAGTAAAACTGTAGCTATTAAAGTAAAGTAGTAAATGTATATATTTGTGATTTATATTATAAAAAATAAATTAAAATATATATAAGTTAAATATATGCATATATTATTGGGGCGGGTTTGGGGATGGGGATCACAATACCATCCTCGCCCCATCCCCAATCTTAGATAGTGGGGATTGGGGATCTCCATCCCCATTCCCCATTTGTCCCCGAATTCTCCCCCCATTAGGGGCGGGTATCCAATGGAGCACCGCCCCGCTGAGGATTTTTGCCATCCCTAATTACACGCATTTTTATGCATGTAATTATATCTAAAACACTATAAATAAGTTAATCCTCAAGTTAATTATTATGTAATTAATATATTTTTATTTATTGTGTAGTATATAAGCGGAGATGTGGATTTCGGATGAAATCGTGCAAAAATGGAGTTAATTGGAATTACTGACAAAAAGACGAAAATGTCGACACAGTCAACCATGGCTAATGCAAGTTTGAGAGCAAAACCCGACTAGTCCCTTGACAATATATATGGAAATATTTGAGATTGTGGAAGTGGAGAAGAAAGAAAAATAGAAAAGAAAAAGAAGAAAATTGCAGAAAAGAAAGAAAAGGTTGTATTAATTACCGCACGTTCACCTCCAGCCATTAACATGCAGCTTTAGACCTTAGTTTAATTAAGCTTTGGTTTCAATTAAGCAATCTGCTGGCATCACGTGCCCAAACCATTTCTTCCTCTCTTCTTGTCCACTCCCATGCTGACACGTGGCAACCGTACTCTCTTCACTTTGGCCAATCGATGGCAACTATCATATGGTAATATATATCTGCTATATCTTTATCTGGGAAAGGAGACCTACTCTAGCCGCACCACCAAAAACAGAGGCAGCCCTTTCCCTTCCTTCTCCATTTTTTTCTTCTTGCCAAGAACCACCCTACCTCACCAAAATTCCCTCTTCTCACCAATTTCTTCTCCTCACCAAGATCCACACCTCCTCACCAAAATTCCATCTTCTCATCAATTTCACAAGATTCAAAGGGGGAAGCCCAAGCATTAAGAGCTTCATCACTATCAAATTTGGGTAATAATAGTGGGGAGCCGTAAATCAAGGCTAGCCATAATTGCTCTATAGCAATTTGTGGCTTGTTCTTGTTACTCCTTACTTCGATCTCTTCACTTTTTTCCTCTTTGAATTTTGTAATTTTGATGTCTATAATTATGGGTTTTGAGTATACTTTGTTGGGGGTTAGGGTCGTGTGCCCTAATCCAAATTTGTTGTAATGGATGCTTAATTTAATTTATATATGGAATTTGTTAATTATTGGATGCTTGTGTTTTGTGATAATTGATTAGAATGCATGCTTAGGACTTGTGAACTCTTGGGTATGTGTTTTAGTAAGTCTAGATTAAAATTTAGGGGATAACATCCTTAGATTTTTGAGCTAGAACCCCGATTTAATATTCGTGGGAAGTACAAGCATGGTTCACTACATGATTAGCTTGATCGCAATTATGGTGAGCTTGGTTGCCTAATTCCTCGAACTCTAGGCCTCTTGATGTGAATTAGTGACCTTTGAACCGGCTCTAATTCATGTCAAGTGAGTTCCTACGGCCCTTGAACGGGAGTAGGAATACCATAAAAGGGAATTTCGGCCCTTGAGCCTTGAAAAGTCTTGGGTACGGCTTCTACCATCTTTAATAAATTGCACGTAAATCAAATTAGCATATAGAGCATTGAATTATGGTTAGGATTCATCCCTAACTACCAATTCCATATTTATATCCATTTCTTACTTTTCTTTGCTTTATTTAATTTAGTTGTTAGTTAAAGTTTTCAATTTAAATTCTTGCACTTTAGTTATTAGAAATGCAAATTACATTTTCGGTGACATTTCCTACTTCATTGTAAATAGTCATCACTAAGCTCATAGTTTTGATTAGGCTTTGGTGCAAACCAAAGCTAAGCATTGCTAAGGCTTGGTGCCTTAGAGTAGCATTTTTCTTTTTTTTCTTTTTATTTTATTTGCTAAGTGTCTTTATTTAAGATTGCCCAAGGATTGTGGTTAGCCACTAATCCCCGTGGTACGATAACTTTGGGCATAATATTTCCCTATCTTGACAACGATACGTGCGCTTGCATAAATATGTATCAAGTCAAGAGTGCTTATGGGCAACCCAAGAATAAGTTGGTATTTCCGTGCCTTATCACTCGTCTTTGTCAAAAAGAAAAGATTCTGAGGATCAAGGCAACTAGTGGTTGGTGTGGCCCCTTTGACGACCTTAATGCGGTTGTCATGTCTAAGAGTCAAAGGCAAGTAAAAACTACGTCTCCCACCCCCTCTCCCATCCCCTCTCCCACTCATACACCCAATGCCACATCATTTACTTCCCTTCTTGCTCCTTATGACACCACAAGTCTTGATTCCAAAATGGCAAGTTTCATTAACTTCCGTTTTAGTGAACTTGTAGCCAACTTAGTGCTACTAATGTTAACATCACTTCTTTGCATGCCCGTTATGACTCACTTTGGAAGCATCTATCATCTATGGGACTTGCACCCTCGTCACATGATGGACCTAGCAATGCATTGGATGTTCATGATGATGATGGTGACAATGGAGTGGAAGATGAGTGCGTTGATGATGATGAGGCATGAAAGACTCCTAGTTGGGAAGACAATGGGGCGTTGCTTGGGATTCATGGTCTTCAAGGGGGAGCAATTTCTTATCTTTCTCTTGCTTTATGTACTTCATTGTGTTTAAATTCCGGTCACTTCTTTATTTGTGTGATAGTTTGCATGCGTCTTCTTACCATGCTTGACTCTTTCATTGCAAAGCTTTCAAGAAAACACTTTTTAACATTGAGGACAATGTTACTTTCAAGTATGGGGGGAAGGTCTAGTTTAAATTCAATAAATTCAAATTTTTTAGAAAAAAAAATTGTTTTTAGCTTTTAGTTGTTTCTAGTTTTTGTGTGTTTTGTTTGTGTTTAGTTCCTTCCAATTCCTATGATGAAACTTGAACTTCATTTGTAAAGGGCTGGAAAGCATGTCTATGTCTTGTGAACTCAATTTTTCAAATAAAGGTTATGAGACTAATTATGTTTAACTTCATTGTTACATTTGATTGTCAAGTTGATGCATTGAGATATGGTTGGCATGATGAGATTTGTGAGAACTATTTGCACCACAAATGTGAGTTTTGAGCCTAATGAAAGTGCATCCAATAACTCTTAGCACTTTATTCTTCATGTGTGATCAATCTTTTGTGAATTGTATCTCTAGAACTTGCTTTATATCTCTCAAAATTTTTGTCAAGCATGAATACATCGCGGAAATGATTGAGGCAATAGGAATTCCACCATGGCCAAACAAGCACTTGTCCTAAAAAGATGATTATTCTTAGATTGTCAATTTGTGTCTTTTGTTAGCCTTTCATTTCTTTGCACCACAATTGTCTTACCTTCTAGCTTAAACAATAGCCTTACCTTTTCCAAGTTTTCTTAGTGAGCAATGTGAGATTGCATATGTCAAGATGCTTCAAGAAACAAAGTTTGGGGGTTACTTGAAAAGAAATAAGTGTGGGGGAGTATTATGATTGTTACGCAATTGTAATTTGTCTTTACATTTCAAGAATTTCAAGAAAGTCAAAAAAAAAAAAAAAAAGAAAGAAAATTTCTCTAGTTCAATATATAAATAGTTTTTTAGTTTAAAGTTTGGGGAATGGTTAAGAGAGTGAATTATATGAAGCATCTTAAAGTCTTAAGTTCGTAAAATCTCAATAAGGGAGTTGCTTGCTAAGTTGCTTGGAATTTGTGATTTTCTATCCACTTTATTTCTCTAACCCCTCGCCCTAAGCCTCATTACAACCTAATAAAAATCCTTTTTTTATCCAAGATGGTTTGTGCATGACCCGTAGAGATGAGATTGAAAAGCAAGCATATGGCGGCATTTGCATGAGATTGTTTGAGTGATAGTGTAGCTAACCTTTAAACACTTGTGTGAAAATTAGAGTGAAAATCTAGTGAGTTTATGGTTAGCACGGTTTTGTTGTGCAAGCTTGGTTTTGGTGCATCAAAGTGACAATCATGGCATGACATACATTCTACTCTAGCATTTGTCCCATAGCTTCATAAACTTTTGAGACATGACTTGATTTTCTTGCCTTGAGCAAATTGTGTTCTTTGAGGATAATGTTGGAAATATTAGGTTGTGTTAGTTTTGTTATGTTTCGGATTTGGGTTAATGCTTTTGCTTGAGGACAAGCAATATTTAAGTTTGGGGGTATTTGTTGAGTCACAAATTACTTATGCAATTGTGCCCTATAATTATGAAAATTGATTTGTTTTCCATGCTATTTTACCCTTTTTAATCCATTTCCTTC
>BDJD01003355.1:55724-88231 GCA_002564525.1 Rosa multiflora | reverse complement strand
TGGTGGTGAGAATCTCCCATCACTTGAAATTCAAATATCTCCCTACACCTTGTCCTTTTGTCACCTTGCCAATTTGGGACCATTTGGAGGACAATTGTGTAAGAGCATCTCTTGTACACTTTGGGACCAAAGAGGACACACATAGCTAATCAAAGAGGCGCCAAAGACTCATTCTTCAGCATTTTTGACTCCATTCAATCATCTTCATCCTATCCAAGATCCATTTTCTTACCAGAGAAGACACCACCATTTCCATCACTAAAACCACCATCTCCACCACTAAAACCACCATTTCCACCACTACAACCTCCATTTGCTCCACCACTCAACACCACAACTCACCTTAGAGATTCCAAATTTCACTATTCTTACCAATATCAAGAGCTTGGAGCAAGGAGAATGAGCTGACTACTACCACATCATGTTCTTGGAGACCTATCTCCACCACCTCTTCCGGCATCATCATGCATCATCAATAGTCACTCTTTACTCCTTATCTCTTTATGTATTTGATGTTTAATAGAATGTTGAAGCTTGTGTATCTAGCTATGTGTGAGTAGTGAACTAGTTGGGGCTAGAGTTAAAAGCCCTAGCCAAACTTGCTTGTATTGATGCTTTTGTTTATAAATTGATGCAAATTCATGTTGTCATTCTCACATGCTAAGTCAATAGTTGAATGCATTACTTAGACCTAATCAATTTGAGTTATGTGTTTGCCATGACATGAAGTTTTTCCTAGAGATTGATTACCTTTAGGCAAAAAGGGAGCATGAAAGTGCGCATGTGAGGGTAGTGACCTAAAATCACCTAGAGATAGGATTGATTTGCTTGCTTGGTTACCTAAACTCTAAGCTTTATGAATTTAGGGGCAAAGAATTGAGATCTATCCGGTAATTGAATCTGTCTCTAGGTAGTTAGCTCTAGACTTATCCGGTTAGAGTTATGATAAGAGCATAATGTACGATATTTATATTAATATTTCCTTACATTTTGTCACGCTATTTCTCTTAGTAGAAAGTATTAATGTTTGTTTTATTGTTTTAGGATTCTTGTGGAGTAATGAAGAAAATAAAGGAGAAAATGCGCATGAAAGGCGAAATTAGGAAATCTGCCTGTGCAAATCAGTCAACTTCGACAGAGCACTGAGAGTAGGTCAAAACGAACCAGATAATGATCTTTATATTGTTGAAAAGCCTAGGATGTCTAGTTTCCACAGCTTTTTATGGTTCGTCAATATCATTTTTCTAGAATAAGTTATGGCCGATTTACTATAGGAAGGTCAAACTGCGCGTGAATCTGGTTTTTGACGGGAATTTATATTAACATGAAGATTCTAGAGTCTATGACGTCCAAAGGCTTCCCCAATCATACTTGGATACGAATTGGAGATGATGACTCAATCTTGATGACATGAAATTATTTTATTGGTTTGAAAGTAATTAAATTGTACACTAATCGAAGGAAACCTCAAGCAACTAAGGAAGGTTTGCAAAGCAGAATTGGAGAAGGAAACTAGGGTTGTATCCCTATATAAAGAGCCACTGCAGCACCTTGAAAACGAACTGCACCCTCCACCTTCTCTTCTACCTCTCTTTCTTGTTCCTCCACCACCATCTTTTTTATTTTTCCCTATTTTATTATACTATGTTATTTTGCTACATGTATAACTAAATTTCTTTTGTTAGGGGCGAGGTTTGAAGCCCTAAGACATGGTTTTGACATTGTTTTTATTCTTAGTTTTGAAACTACTTTGTTGTGAATTTGTTTATTTGGTTTTGGTTTACAGATAACTCTTGCATGTTTATGTTTTATGAATGCGCACATAAAATATTATGATCATGTGAGTGGGGCTAGAAATAGGTATTTTAATCTCCTAAATGGTTAATAATGCATATTTCAATAGTAGTAAAACCTATAGGACAATAGGTGAGACCGAATAAAAAGGATTGCATGATAGGTAGGCGTTTCACACTAGTTTTGCATACTTGTTTCGATCAAACTTCCACATGTGATTAATGCTTAGAATAAATTGTTGATAGGATAGCGTTCTATACCTTGATTGTTTATTCTAAAGGCTTAGTAATGGTGCGTTCATCTTGCTTAAGTAATCTAGGGAAATAATAAGAACTTATGCAGTGTGTTCACGGTTTGTTCTTGATTGAAACTTTTTCATGACTTAGTAATTGAAACTAGGATAATAAACTTGTCTTGAGCATGTTTTGGTGGTGGATTTCCGAATCTCTAACATCTTCATTCATATCATTGTATATCCCGCATTATTTTTATGTTTTACTTTAATTTTCTGTGTTACAAAACCTAAAACCCCCCTTGTTACGATTTCATGTTTACTCATTCTTTCATTATTTTCGTATATACTTATATTCATACTTTGATTCTTTATTTGTTTTGATTCTTTATTTGTTACATAATTACTTATGTACCCTCAATCTCTGGCTTGAACGATCCCTACTTATTCTATACTAACAACTACATTTTTGCAGGATTAAGTTGAGCGTATCAAGTTAATAAAATGAAAGGGGTTTAAGCCTTAGTAGTCCTATCCAGATGCTAAGAGGGTAGTTGGACAATTAGCTTTGCATCATTCATATTCAATTGCTTTAATGCTTGCAAGAGAGGCAAAAGGTGAAACCCGATGCCCTAACTCCCATATGTTTGATAACAACTTGTTTATTAAGTTTATATTACTTGCTTTCATTGTTTCAATTTGAATAGAAACCAACCTCAAAATCAAAATCAAATCTCTACACACCATCTTGCACATACTCACCATGAACTTTGGTTCACTTGTGAGCCTTTGTTTGTGATTGTACTTTTGCATATTCTTATAGTTTTTCCTTAGGTTTTCCCTAGCTAGAAAGGATTTACCAATCCTCGAGGGTTCGACATCCTTACTTAATCCCCTATTCTATATCTTGTAGCTCTTGCATTTGAAGGTGGCTTCAATGCTAACAGACACCTGAATGCGCAGTTCACCTGATAGATCTCGCCTCCACCTAGCGTGCCTTGTGCCCTACACCTTGTTGCCCAACCGCATGCCCTGTGCAGCCCACTCACCTTGCACACCCGACAACAACACCAAAAAAAATTTTCCCTTCAACCATTCATCTGTAAATCAAAAAAAAAAAAAAAGGTGGTTCTAGTTGGACCTCCAAATTTGCTATATGTACCTCCATCATTTTTCAATAGTTATTGAACTTTGTCAAGTCATATAAAAAGATATATAAGGATACAGATAGAAAGAGAAAAGAAAGAAAAAAAAACTCTTCTTACCCCCCACGACAAATTAAGGACGTTTTTCCTTTTACTTTCAAAGTATGTTCTTCCTTCAATCTCTCATGCTTGGATGCAAGATGATATATTTGTACAAATTTTTAAATTGTTATTGTTTTCTATTAAAGTCCCATATTTTGAAGATGAAATTAGATAAGTTTGGCCTTTATACTTGTAAGCAAAACTACTCCTTGTTTGTTTCAACTTTAGGAAGGGATAGATGAATGCAATAGTAATAAAAAATACTTGTAATTTCTCAGTTTGTTCTGCTACAGTTAGTTTTCTTCAAAGTTTATATCTTCAATTCTCCATGGCTTACGACAATCCAAAATGTTGGATTGATTCATAGAACCGAGGGAACCAACATCAAAGAATCTCGCTTTTAGGAAACGCTCTTCTTCAAGTTCGAGCGTTAATACCTGGAAGACTCACGAGCAGCGTTAATACTTGAAACTTGACTTACTTGACTCGTCCAAATCTGTAATTTGGTCAATTCATTCTGCTTCTTCTTCTCAGTTGAATTAATAGAGATAAAAAAAAATAGAGCAAAAGATTGTTGAAGAATAAATTTAATTGTTCAAGGATATTTTGGTAAAATTAAGGAGGTACACTTAGCTATTTAAGTATTTAAAAAATGAATTAGAGGTCTAATAAGTAGAAGAGGTCCAAATAACAAATTTGGAGGTCCAACTAGAACCCCCCCTCCCCCTCCCCCAAAAAAAAACAGAGAGAGAGAGAGAACCAGAAGGAAGAAGAGCAGGCAGAGGAAGAAGAAGAGAGAAAAGAAAAATGAGAGAAAAAGGGGGGGGGGCCCCCCCCCAAAAAAAAAAAAAAAAAAAAAAAAAAAAAAAAAACACACCCGGCCAAGAAAAGAAAAGAGAAAGCCGGACCAACCAGGGAAAAAAAAAAGAAAAAAAAGAAGCAAGCCCTGCAGCCAAGAAAAAGAAAAAGAAAAAAAGAACTAGGCCCCGTGGCCCACTGCTGAAAAGAGAGAGGAAGTGGCCCAGTTTTTCTCAAGCCTAAAAACATTGCTACGCACGTCTGCATTAACACTCGCGTGTGCTAGGATCGTTTTGTTTTTCTCGAAATCAAGTATGTTCTCTTTTATTTATTTAATTTCATACTCCGGTAAATTATGGAATCAGCATGCCTTGTGAATCTTACATAATTATGTTTAAGCATGCTTTAAATATTTTATTGTTTATGTTTTTATTATGAAATTTTGAGCATGTTTTGTGAATTTTATTTATATGCTATTGTTTATATTTTATTTTGAGCATGCCATATATATTTTGTTATATATTTTTGTGAAATTTGAGCATGTCCTGTAATTTATATTACTATCTCTTATAATTGTTTTTAATGTGGAATTTTAAAGCATGTTTTAGCAAGTTTTACTATTGCTTACAGCCCCATATAATTGTGATTTTTATATGCTATGTTTTATTCATTATTAAACGTGCTATGGTTATTCCTTATTTAAAATGCTACATATAAATTGCATTTTGCCATGATAATGAAAATTCATAAGTACTGTACATACACACTTACCGTGACAAAGCATTTTCACATAGCATCAAAAAAAAAAATGTAATCATTGCGAATCTTGGAAAATAATTTACATGGATGTCTTTATGACTGCATAATTTATATATCTCCTCTCTTGTTTATATAGATGGCTGATCCAACTCAACCTGAATTTGACATTTTGGACTCAGAAGGACTTGAGTACCATCATTGGATTTCTGATGTAGAAACCACCTTTGTGGCAAAAGACTACGCTGCCACCATCACCGACCCCAAAGACGATGTATAGTCTAACAAGGTAAAAGCAAGTGCCTTAATGTTTCTAATGCGACATATTGATCCTAGCTTACATTGGGAGTTCAGTTAAAGACACTCAAAGAACTGTTGGATGAGCTCAAGGGACTTTTTGGGAACATTCATGACACTTTGCTCCCAGAACTGTTCGTTCATTGGAATGAAATCCGCTTGCTTGACTACAAAAGGGTCAATGACTTCAACAAGGACATGTTGCGCCTAAAAGTACGTCTCAATTACTATGGAATGGAACTTACAGAAGATGATATGATCCAGAAGACTCTTTCCACTTTTCCTACTTCAGCACTTATACTAGTGAACCAGTATAGGCTGGTGTGATGCCCCAGAAATTCGTATTTATTTTTAGAGGATTTTCTAGAATTTAATTTGTGGTTATTGGACGATTTCGTGGCTCATGGATGGAGCGGAAGTGTTTTGGGCGAATAATCATTCAGGAAGCGTCATTTAGGGGGGGTGCAAGAGTTGACTTTTTATTCGTTGGGATTCTCTGAAAACTTCCTTCACGAAAGTCGTAGAGCGCATCGATACGAGTTCGTGGACATGTGGAACTCGTCAATCGGAGTTCGTATGAAGAAGTTATGGCCATTGGAAGAAGTTTCCATTTTGGTATAAATAGAGAAAATCAGAAAATATCTTCATAATTCAACTTTCCATTTCCGGAAAGCCATTTTCTCTCTTTCTTCTCTCTCGGTCGACACCTTCAGAATCAAAAATATCTGGCTGACCCAACCCAGATCCGGACGATCTGACCCGGCCGGAACTCACAGCTCCGGCTATCTCTGGCCGTGAAACTTGGTCAGCTGGTTCGTCTCCTCTGTATGGTCGTCCCTATGGTGTCCTCTAGCGGCAATTCTCGTCGGTGATGGCACGCAGAAAGGCAGCGCAGTTTGGTGTTTTCAGACCTTACAGGAAAACGTAGCTCCGGCAACGGCACGGCTTCAAGTTTCCTTCTTTGGCTTCGTGAGGGCCTTCGGGATCTATCTATGGTGTTTATTTGGATCGATTTACATGGAAATCGGTTCAACTCGGATTGAGCAAAAATTCAAAGCTTGTGAGGTAGTTTTCGATCCTTTATGCTTGTTTTCTGACTTCAAGCTAGTTATGAAAATTCACAAGCATGCTTAGATGAAAATTTTTTGTGTTGGGAGTTTTAGGAAATAATGAGTTTTGACCGGCGGCGTTCTGGTGGCTTTCCGGCCATGTAGGGAACTGTTTTTGGTATTATATATGTTCTACTCGTTAATACGAGCGTTTTGATATATAATATGCAAATTTTGGAGTTCGAATGGATTTGTTATGATTTTTACGGTTTCATACCGGTTGATTTATTCGATCCGTGCGGATCCGAGCGTCCGATCGACTTGTGGTTTGGATGTATCGATCGTGGATGTATTCCGGAGACTTTGGGAGGTCTCGGATGTGGTTTTGCCTCGATTGGCACCACTTTGGGGATTTTAGTTCAAAGCAGGGGTTTTGAACTTAAATCATTACGAATTGTTTCTAAGTTGAAACCGTATGTAATTAGGTACTTGACAAAGTATCCTTGGACGGTTGTTTTGTGGTTTGTCTATTTTGTTCTGTATTGAAGACGCAGCGGGAGTTTCGAGCTGTGTAATCTCACAAGGTTCATTATGAACAGAATTACCATTATTGTTTTGACGTTAATTATTTAACTGCAAACTATAGTTAGTATTAGTAGGCATTCCTGAGCGAATGACTACGTATATATATATTTACGTGAAATATATATATATATATATATATATATATTCTTGTGGATGATGTGTGATGAATAATATGCATGATGGGTTCATATTATTGTTGAAGGCGACTTTTCAAGAAACAATATTGTGAAAAAAAAATGTTTTCTATTGTTTGAAAAGTATTGAGTTTGAGGTCACATTTTTGAGTCAAGCGTGACTCATTTTAAATGTATCGGTCCTTATATCAAGGGTCACAGATGGTGAGCAGGGATAGGGAAAGCCGAAACTAGATGTTGTAACTTTTTTAGGTCAGGTGTGACTTACTTGACATTTGACTTTGAGACCAGATGGGGTCTAAAGATCATATGTTACAGATGGTGACAGGTTGCAGATGGTGACCTTGATGTTTGATTTTATCACCAGATGGGGTTTGAAATCATATGTCACAGATGGTGACAGGTCGCAGACGGTGACCAAGGCAGGAAATAGGTAATCACGTCCTTGGCTGGACGAGTGGTTATGATTTTAGTCAGAGTTCTAGTCTGTCTGCCATTGTAGCTTATGGGAGTAACGGTCGAGGTTGCTGAAGACTCATAAGTATGTAGTTTAAATTAGAGTTCCGAGAGTATTCTTCTTTTTGATTGTCTAGATGAGACTTGAATTGCTTCTTTATGGTTAAGTTAGCAAATAGAACATTTTCACAGCGGTGATTATGTTGTCCTTTCGGTGGAAAGGATATGGGATGTTAGAAGGAATCATGGCTGCATGGTTTCCTTAAGCTGATGTGTGTGAGTTGTTGATTGATGTTCATGAGTTACTCATACGAGCTTTATAAGCTTACCGGGTTTTGTTGTGTGGAAACCCGGTGCACTATTCAATGGTGTAGGGGTAAATCCTGCAGGTCAGGGTAATCGTGGCTGAAGCTGAGGTAGCTTGTTGGCAGCCGCTGTGTAGTAAGCTCTGAGGAGCATTTACGTTTTATTTTGTGATGACAATTTAATTCGTAAATCTTGTGTAATATGTGACTCTGTGGAGTGAGTTGATATTGGAATTATGGGTTCAGGACATCAATATGTACTTGGTTTAAAGGGAAGATTTCTCCATGCATTTTGTATCGATGGCTGAATGATCGCGCATGCATAATGATGAGATTATATATCGATTTTTATTGTGTTAAAAATCAGGAGCGTGACAGCTGGAGTATGACAAAAAAAGAATGACAACCTTCAATAAGCTGATCAATCTACTGCAAGAGGCTGAGAGGCATATGAGGTTCTTTTGAACAACAATGTTAGGCCCGTTGGGACAAAGAAAATTTCTGAGGCTAATTATGGCAAAGTGAAAGGTGGAAAGAACCCCAATGCAAAAGGGGTTGGACGTGTTGATCCTTGCCCACGTGGAAACAATTTACCATGTGGAAAGGGACATGGGGGTCGTGATATGGACCGTGGAGGCCTTCCTAATGTATGGCGCATAGATAGTGGTGCTGGCCCTAGTGGTCATGGAAACAAGGTGGAAAAGGAACCTAAGAACCATTCAGTCAAAAAGGAAAGAGTTGACAAGGAACCATGCTATAGGTATGGAGTTATTGGGCATGGTACAAGAACTGCCAAGTAAGCAACAGAGTAGCAGCCACTTACAAGAAGTATAGGGAGTCTAAAGAACAAGAGGCTCACTATCTAGAAGAAGAAGGCAATGACCCAAACGTCAACCTCACAATTGCAGACTTCAATGGCAACAACAAACTTGCTCATGCAGTCAATGGATGCTCTAGATTTTGACCGATCTGCTTTATTTTATTTTTCAAAGACAGTTGTGAAGGCATAATGCCTCATTTCTTTTTAATTAGACTATTTTTTGGTCTTAAAGTTTATTTAAATAATAGTTTGATTAATTAGATTTCTGAACAATACCTTGATTTGATTATTGTTGGCTTATTAGTAAATTTCAGATTTTATTCTGAAGCATTGAATTTATTCGATTTTATTTACTACACATATATACATGGTTCGAACTAGCACTATGAAGATGTAAAGCAATACATCTAGAAAAAAAAAATAATAAGAAAAAATTTTAGAATGAAAAGATTATCATTCTACCTAAATAGAAATACCCTAAAGAATATGAGATATATTTTTCGAATTAATTAATAGTACCTCCAATTTACTTGTAGAAATGAATCGAGGAGAACTTGAGTGCTTAGTTGATAGTAGGACTACCCACACCATATTAAGGAATAGGCAATTATTCATTGAATTAGTAACCTATAATTCCTCTGTGACTACGATAATTGGATCATCACAAGTAATAAAAGGGTGAGGAACTGCCAAATTTTTGCTGCCTAATAGCACAATATTTAAAGTCACAGACGCTCCATATTCACCAAGAACTAATCTAATCTTGTTAAGTTTCAAAGATATTCGTGCCAACGGTTATCATGTAGAAACCCACTATGAGAATGAAATCGAATACCTTTATATTACCTCTAATGAATGTGGAAGGAAACGCAATTTAGAGAAATTAATGAGTCAATCTAGTGGACTGTACCTCACTACTATTCGGATCATTGAATCTTATGCTGTCACTAATAATGAAATGTGGGACACTGACTCATATAGGCTTTGGCATGATCGCCTAGGGCACCCTGGTCGTGACATGATGAATCGTATTTTAAAGAACTCACACGGACATCCCTTCTTTTGAGTGAAAAATAAAATGCGACAAAAATCTGCCACACTACAAGATGTCGATCCTAGTAATGATTAAATGCAGCCACTGCCTTCTGAAGTACCAAAAGCACTACCTCCCCTCCATTATGCCTCATTGACTATTTCAAAGGCACATCACTCATTTTGCAATGCCTGCTCTTTATCAAAAACAAGATCGAGACCTTCCTATGCTAAAGATACAAAATAAAACATTTCATTCTTACATCGGATACAAGGAGATATACGTGGACCTATCCATCCAGAATACGGATCATTCAGGTACTTTATTGTTTTGGTGGATGCTTCGACACGCTGGTCACATGTCACTTTATTGTCCACAAGAAATGTTGCATTTGCAAAACTCCTAGCACATATCATACGTTTAAAGGCTCACCACCCTGATCACCCTATCAAGTCTATAAGGCTTGATAACGTTGGAAAGTTTACATCAAAAGCATTTAATGATTATTGCATGCCTATTGAGATCGATGTAGAGCATCATGTATCCCATGTGTATACACAAAATGGTCTCGCAAAAACCACCATCAAAAGGCTATAGATGGTGGCTAGGGCACTGGTTATGCGTACCAACCTGCCTATATGTGCCTGGTGTTATGCAATATTGCACGTAGCTTTACTTATTTGTTTCAGACCCATTGCTAGCCAGCCATTTTCTGCGTACCAGTTGGTAACTGGATATGAGCCTGACATTTTACACTTACGCATATTTAGTTGGGCAGTATATGTGCCTATTACGCCCCTATAGCGCACCAAAATGGGTCATCAGAGACGATTAGGTATTTTTGTTGGATAATCTCCAACAATTATCTGCTACTTCGAACCCTTGACAAGCGATCTCTTTACCACTAGATTTGCGGATTGTCACTTTGATAAGACAGTCTTCCCATCGTTAGGGGGAGATTGGAAAAAGGATTTTTCCAAGGGAACGATAGGAATTGTCGTGGTTTGTCCCCACTCTGTCTCATTTTGATCCGCACACTTCACAATGTGAAAGTGAAGTGAAAAGAATAATCGATCTTCAGAATGTAGCAGATTTAATGCCTGATTCTTTTACTGATATTGCAAAAGTGACGAGATCACATATACCAGCTGCAAATGTACCTGCATGGTTAGAAGTTCCCAACAAGGGGCACGGCACCGCAGATAGAGGCGTTACAACCACACTTAGTGGAGGTGTGGTTGAGGCCGTGGCTCCCCAAAGGAAGAGGCAGAGGCCACTTGGTTTAACTGACACTCACCCAAGGAAGAAGAGGGCGAGTAAGGCACAAACCGATCAATTAATCATCAATGTAGAGAATCCCTCTCATGAGACTGTCTCTGATTATAGTTATGTCCATGAATCAATACTGGAGGACGCTCCGATGTTTGAAATGATTCCAAAGAAAAAAGAAATCTCAATAGATTATGAGAGTGCGTATGAGTTGATGGAAAGATTTTCCATACACATTGATGATGTATTTGCATACACTGTTGCTCAAGAAATCATAGAGCATGATGATATCGAACCACGCTCTGTTGCAGAATGTCAACAAAGAGCAGATTGGCCTAAATGGAAAGAAGCAATCCAGGCAGAACTAGATTCTCTGTCAAAGAGATAGGTATTTGGTCCGGTAGTGCTAACCCCACCAAGTGTAAAGCCTGTAGGACATAAATGGGTCTTTGTCAGAAAGAGTAATGAGAAGATGAAGTCCTGAGGTACAAGGCTCGCCTTGTGGTGTAAGTTTTCTCACAACGCCCTGGAATTGACTACGAGGAGACATACTCTCCCGTAATGGACGTTATAACGTTCCGCTACTTAGTTAGCTTGGTAGTTTCCGAAGGATTGGAAATGCAGCTCATGGATATGGTTACTGCATATCTCTATGGGGATCTTGATTCAGAGATATATATATATATATATATATATGTGTGTGTGTGTGTGTGTGTGTGTGTGTGTGTGAAAGTGTCTGATGACCTTACATTACAAAATTAAGTGACTCTAAACCACGGAGTGCGTTTGCAATTAGGTTGAAATACTCACTTCACATATTGAAACAATCCGAGCGGATGTGATATACTCGTCTAAGTGACTACTTGATTGGGAAGAGATATAAAAACGATGAATTATGCCTCTGCATATTCATAAAGAAAACAAGTTCCGGATTTCAATTATAGCTGTATATGTCGATGATGTGAACATAATAGGTACTCTTGATGAAATAAGAGAAACCGCGAGCTACTTGAAATCTGAATTTGAGATGAAGGATCTTAGAAAAATTCGATTCTGTCTAGGCCTTGAACTAGAACATCGAGTTTGTGGAATACTAATCCACCAGTCTGCGCATGTCCAAAAGATGCTTAGGGGATTTAACATGGACAAAGCGCATCCTGCTAGCACTCCCATGATCGGTGGAAGTTTGGATGCAAAGAAATATCCATTTCGTCCAAAGAAAGATGACGAAGAGGTGTTGGGAGCTGAAATTCCCTATCTAAGTACAATACGCGCATTATTGTATTTAGCCCAATACACTCGACTAGACATTGCATTCTCAGTGAACTTGTTAGCTAGATTTAGCTCAGCGCCAACACAGCGTCACTGGAATGGTATCAAGAATATTTTCAGATACCCAAAAGGAACCATTGACTTGGGACTGTTCTTTTCCTATAGAGAGACAAAATGGGCCGCAGATGGAACTACAATCCCCAAAGGAAATGTTGATGGCGAAAGTGCCACTCACGACACCGAAACGCCAAATAATATTTTGGTTGGTTTTGTTGATATTGGGTACCTCTTTGACCCACATAAAGGTCGTTATTCCCAAAATGGTTATGTATTGACCATTGGAAACACGACGATATCTTGGAGATCAACCAAGCAGACCCTTGTGGCTACCTCCTCGAAACACTCAGAGATCATTGCTCTACATGAGGCGGTTCGTGAGTGTATATGGTTAAGAGCTATCATTACACATATTCGAGGGACTAGTGATTTGAGTTCTACCACTGAAGAGCCTACTTGCATTTATGAAGATAATGCAGCTTGCATTGAACAGATGAAGCTAGGTTATATCAAGGGTGATAATACAAAACACATATCGCCAAAATTTTTCTACAATCAGCAACAACAGAGTCTCCTCAAGATTCAAGTAAATCAAGTAAGGTCTGAGAATGATGTGGCAGATTTGTTTACCAAATCATTGCCTAAGGCCATATTTGAGAGACATGTGCAAAACATAGGAATGCGAAGACTTTCCAAGCTCCTTTGACTAATGTAAGGATTAGGGGGAGGTGTAGACATCAGGGAGAGTCTAACACACATATGTCATCATCAAATGTAATAAGTGCGTTGTGCTATTTTCCTTCGACCAAGGTGTATTTTTTGTCCCACATGTTTTTTATTGTTACATATGGCAAGGTTTTTAGTAAGGCAACAATTCATGCACCATTTCGTCTTTGCATGACTTGACACAAAGGGGAGTGTTAAAGAAAAAACACATTATGTGTCTTCGTCAAAGGAATTGATTGAGAGAGAATTAAGGAATTATTATAACAGCTCAATCAGCATTTACTATCATTATTGTAATTAATATTTCCATTGTAATTCTCTCCATGTATAAAGAGACTATCAAATGAAATGAGTAGACTAATTCTCATTTACTTTTACGGGAACGGTATTATTGGAGTTTCAAAAATTTAACTATCTATTTTGAGAATTGGCTTAATATATAAGTTATAAAGAAGAGTTTTCTAAATTAGCACAGCATGATATTGTATGAACACACTACAATGATTTGCATGAAAATCATAATATGATTGTTAATCATTAATTTTCTTACACAAAATAGTATCACAATATGAGTAGATAATTGAGAGTGGGGTGAATAAGTAGGTTCACCCAGAAAACCAACTTACGAATTATTCATTGAACAGTTTCAGTTATAATATTATAAGTAGTTTATTTACATTTCTATTCAAAAAAAGAAAAAAAAGAAGAAGAAGCTACTGCTCTTTTAATTATGACCAAGTGGTTTTAGGTTGGCTGATTAGATGTTTTCTCATCACAGCACAGAGTGACGCTACGCCATGTCTGACGTGTTTCATATCAATTATTCTAAGTTTTCGCATGTTTAGCTTAAATCCAATATGTGCGAATGCATGTGAAATTTTAAGTGTTATCCTCAAAAACTCCTAGAAATTGAGAATTATAGTAGAAACATCAAACATCTCACGCTTATTTAGGAGAAAGCTAGATGTGAAGACGATCGTTAATCATCCTGACATACATAAATCTTAGAGAAATAGTAAAGAGGAATAAGCAAGAGGGAGTGATGTAGTCCACAACTCAAATGGTCTGTCCAAGCTCCCACCTCCCATAGACATTATTCAGTAACTTAAACCAATATACACATATGATTAATAATACATTAAGAACTGCAGACAGTTTCGATAAAAATTAAAATTACAATTGGAGATCGATCATCGCTACTCGATCGGTCGCAATATCATTTAGGACAGCCGCGATTGTAAATGTTACAGTTATTGTTGATATATTTATTGTTTCTTGCATCAACCACAGGCTTTTGAGCACGTAGAGAATCTCTAATGTCTATACCTTTTCCGGTCACTAAGACCCTTCTGTTACTTCCACCTGAATTATAGAACTCCATCGCCGCCATGTCCATCACGTCCAGGTTGAAGTCCAAGTGCTCGCCGCCACTGTAAGCCGCGTCTGCAACAAGCATGCACTGGCCGTCGATTATGTGCCCGTTACACCAGGCTGAAGAGGCGACCGCAGTACTATTACCAGCAGTGGTAGAAACAATGCTCTTGTCGCTCATCACGCAATTGCTCCAGCTCACCATCATCATCATCACCAATACTACTAGGACTCCTGAATGCCGAGCCATATTCCTCCCACTTCGGTTTCTTTGGGTGAAGCGTATAAGGATGAACACCTCTCCTTCTTTTCGAACCTCTCAATTATTGTAGATATATAAAGCAAGCTACTCAAGCTATAGAGCAGTGGTGCTGTTTGCAACTTGCAACCTCTTGGTGCGAAGTTAAAAGCAACACCTTATCGTTTCGGATTTATGCCTGCAGACAAGCATCCCCGTCTAATTGGCCAGTCTGTTGAGCACTGCGGTTGTCTGTTGGCGGAGACAGTGGTAGAATGCTAGCCACTTATTTGGCCAGTCTGTTAAGCACTGCGGTTGTCGGTTGGCGGAGACAGTGGTAGAATGCTAGCCACTTATTTGTTCGGTGGTCCATCCACATCTCCCGTTGTGCTATGCAATTTGTGTGCATGCATAATAACTGACTGAGAATTCTGGTATATATAGCTCGTAGTAAGTTTGGCGAGTGACCTGCACACGCGTAATAAATTACGGGTCAGGTGGCAATAGCAGCCGTCCAAGTGATGAAACGGTCCCAAACTCCCAATACGTGGTTAGTCAGCGTTAACCATCATTTTCATCTCCCTCTTGCTAATCACCTGCATAACTAATAACTCTCTCTGCCGCCACAGCATAATCAGCATTCGCTTTCCCCCTCCTCTCAAACTAGCTCATCAAACACCTACACCACCTCTTCACTCGACTCAAAGGCTCCGCCTTTACTAGACCATCCGGTGAGTGATTATATTAGTCTCCTCAGATGGTTTCGATTCCGGTATAATTTAGTCCACATACACTTCAGTAGTAGTAAACTAGTTAATTAACTAATTAGCTCTTTCGTACTTGCTATTTGCTAATTGCATGCTCAATTCGAAATTGATGTCCTAAAAGAACCCCACGTGGAATTCGAAATTGATGCTCAATTCTTGGATCAGTACTAACTTTGTAAGTTTAACTAATTGGCCTCACCTATTGCAATATTGGATAACACAACTTACCTAGCTACCTCTGCCGTGCTTAGCAAGTTGTTTGGGCATGTCTTGTGTATACATATTAGCGTATACTAGTTGCTAAGCCCCGCTGTTGCTGCGGGGTTGATTTTTACCTTAATTGTTTGACTTGGCTGGGACTAAGAACGAAATGGTTTGTGTGTACCAGAGAGAGAGAGAGATAAATCCTGCAAAATATAGAAGTAAAATCGTCCCTTCACTATTTATTAAATAGTAATAAACAGTATTTCGAAATTTGCCTTTTAGTGTGCCCGTGACGTACTTTTCTGATGATTAGACCAGATTGTAGTATACTGTTGTTTGTAGCACACAATCTTGCATTCTCGGGCAGAAGTGGGGCATGAAGAAGACTTGCAGGTAGTAAGTCTTTGCCTCTTCTAAACATTAAAGATTCCCGATGAAATGAGCAAAGCTAATAATAGACTTCGCAACTTGTTTCTTTTTTGTCTTGGTCTTTCTAGAGAAATATGTAGCAGAATCACACCGATTTCACAGAAGATTATGAGATGAGCTGGACAAAGTACGTGCTAGCTACTACTTCCTCTTGGGCCTGACCTCAATGCCTTGAACTATAAGACTACTCTTCCAATGATCACTAATGTGTATTTGCCAACTCAGCCCCATCTTCTCCTAGCTCGCTCCTCGACAAAAAAATCATCCAGGTCAATCTCCAACCACCGGTTGGATCTCACCTTCTGGTACTACAACAGAAAAGCTAATTTGCTAGGAAAAAGTTTGCCGTTGAAAATCAACATTTTCTCGCCGTAGTGCTTCTGTGAGGAAAATATTTTGATCGTCAGCTCCTCACAGTAGGGTGGTCAAGAAAAGTTTCCGCGAGGAAAATATTATTTCCTCGCCAAGCTCCTTTCACGATGAAATTTTTTTTTCTCGCCAATATTCTTTAGCTACAATTTCTTTCCTCGCCTAAGCTCATACATTTTCCTCATTGAAAATTTTGAGGGCTAAAAAATAGTCATTAAATATATTTCTCAATAAAATAGATTTTATCACTAAACAATTATTTCCTCGCTAATGATAAGTAATAATTTAGAAATTATAAATAATAAAAAATTTAAATTACACTTTTTGAGACGAACATAATTTTGTCATTGTAGATAGCTTTGGGAGAGGAAGTTTTTCGTCGCTATAAGGTTATCTTCAATGAGGAAATTTTATTTTCCTTGCACTATATATCCTTTTAGCGAGAAAACCAATTCTCCCTAAACATACTCAACGACGAGGAACTTTACTTTTGTCATTGTAGGTTCTCTTATCCATAACAAGAAAATTCATTTTTGTTGCACTAGTTTGGTTATGGCGAGGAATAATAATGTAGATAGTAAACATGAGTGGACAAAAGAAATATATATAAATTAAAGTAATAACTCAAAGTATTTCCTTACAATAAGTAGTAGTTCAAAGTAGTTAGATCAAATACTATATATATACTAATTCAAAAGAGTTTAGGGATTGTCTGTACTAAATCCAATATAGAAGTAACTAAATCACTTGGTTATTGGTGAACTAAATCATAGGCATCCTCCTGATTACTTCCCCAAATCTTGAAATCTTTTCTACTCTTGCACTTGGAACTCGTCATTAGAAATGGAATTTCTCTTTTAGAGGTTTAGTATGGGGCTTTGGCACCTGCAGAGCAAACCAATAGATTTAAAATCCATCAAAAATTAGTCTTACCCAAAATTAATTTAGCAATCATTAATCAATCATATCCATATGAGTATGACCTTAAAATTAGTTTGCAGAATTGCATAACATCAATCCAATAAACCAGCTAGTATTGTAACATACCCTGTGAAACTTTGCTTCATATCATACGTTATGGGCACTCAAATCTGGTGGTCAATTTCACACATGATATAAATAAGTTGTATCCAACAACATCCTAACCCAAAACTTTTCTCCTGTAATAGAAATTATGATGTTACTGGAGTATTAATTAACTTTAACATATTGGATTCCTATAGGTAAAACAAGGACTCAAACTGTGATGTCACTGGAGTATTAATTAACTTTAACATGTGGCATTCTTATAGGTAAAACAAGAACTCAAATTTAAGAAAGGAAAAGGGTAAAACAAGAACTAAAATTTAAGAAAGGAAAAGTGCATGTCAATGAGTGGAAATCTTGGCTTAAACAGAAGAATAGTGCAACCAAACCTCCAATATCTTACCGAGTTCTCTTCTCTTGATCCAGAAGTAATTTCAAGGCCCTGTGCATGAAGCTGGCTTGCAATAGTACAACCGACCTCCAATATCTTATCGAGTTCTCTTGATCCAGAAGTAATTTGAATCATTTCAAGGCCCTGTGCATGAAGTTGGCTACCAATAGTACAGTCAATGAAATGTCAAAAGCCAGATATTGGGATATCCATACAGCAATCAATATGAGTAGACTGTCTTCTTATGAGAATAACACTGTATCTGTTCATTCCATCAAAAAAAAAGAAAAAAGAAAAAAAAAAACTGTATCTGTTCCTCATCCATAACCCACTACCAAATACTCTGTTTTCATAGAAGTACTAAGACATGCAGTGCAAGAAAATTTTCTAGTACTCAGAACTATGACCTTTTAGTACTTCTTTACCTATAATCCTTGTTAGAAGAAGTTTTAGACCCCCACAAATTACTCTGTGGAGTTAAAATAAAGAAATGAAAAGCATTCAAAAGTGGAATTGAGCTAATGTGTTACAATGTCCAGAGCTTGCAATTATGAAAAACTCTATCACAGGGAAAATCAATCCAAAAAGACATAATGATTCAAACAACACTTACAGTTAAAGATTGCAAATTTCATGCTCCGATCCTAATCTTGCAAAGTAAGCAAGCAAATATTACAAATTCAGTAGCAAAAGTTGGTACTAACTGAAAACCTGACGAAATATAACAAGGTTCATAGTCTATAACAAATACTGTATCTGCAAATTTGATAAATAACAAGGTTCAAATATAATTCACTTCATACACAATGCATACTTAGCAAATTAGAAGGTAGGCAACAAAGTTTCCATTGCTTAGGTATTGAAAAGGAGAAAAGAGACCCTCATGACATGTTAAAGGGGACAAGATATTATGCTAAAGGAAGATGACAGCATAGTCAATATAATAATGCGCATTGGACTCACCATATATGAGGAAAATTGTCCTGCATTTCCCTGTGCACAATCTGTTTCATTCATGAAGAAGAAAACCACAGCCCGATTATCAATAGTCACTGAGAATTAACCCACCAAAATACGAGAAATCCCAAACCACACCAAAATCAGAAATCACAAAATGCAGGCACCAAATTAGAGAGTGAGAATGCGAATTGACCTAGTGGAAGTTGAGACCCCAACTTGAAACATGGAATGGTAGCAAAGACCCAATTCGAACCCCAGAATAAGAGAGCAATTGGTAGTGCAACGACAGAATATTGAATTGACCTGGTATCGACATCTCCTTGTCCTGGACTCATAAGATAATCAAAATATAGGTTGAGTTCAAATCGAATTGGGCATTCAATTAGAAAGCGTTTAATTGAAATTACCCCAAATTATATAAACTATGACATCTCACATTTGGATTTAGCATAAAATAAAAAATCGACCTTGATTAATCAAGCTCTACTAGAATGATACACAAGGAAGAAGAAAGACGAATCTAATGTTACTCACTGAGATGAGAGCTTCAAAGATGGTAGATCAAAAGAGGAGCCTCAGAAACGGAGACGGAGCTTCATCAGACTATGAGAGGAGAACGGTAGAGATAGAAAAGAGCGATATCCTACTACCCTAAGAGTATTTTATCTTCGTTTTTTCTTTTTTCTTTTTAAACTTTGGATTAGCGCTTTCTTTTTTTCGATGCCCGCCTTCAATCATCACTATCCCCGCTTTTTTATTTTCTGTTCTTTTTCTTTTTTTCTCTAATTCTTTGGTATGCCGCTTATAAAAATAAAAATAGATTTAGGGTTTAGGGTTAGGGTATAGGATAAGTTTATGATTGTGAATAGCTTAATGATTTTTTATTTGAATATTTGCCATCATTATTTATAACTAAATACTCAAATCAGGCACATTTTGCATAGTGTTCCACATGTGGTCCATCAAATTGAACAAGAAAGATATCCATTATTGAACGACAGTATCCATTGTATATACAAAATAGGTTGTATCATGAGTCATTGTCATATTGTTGAGGTAAGAAATATAAACTCATGCCATGTATGATGCAGTGGTTCTTAAGTAGGAGAGATGTAGTAAAGGGAAACTCAATTGCAGAAAACCGGGAAGCGAAAACGAGTCATTCATACTAATGTTAACAAATGAACATATCAAATCAGTATCGTGAAGGACAATAGATTATCGCTAACTTGTTTAGTAACAATGAAATCATTCATACAATACCGCCTTATGATTTTAAAGAGGTCCATGATATTTGATCATACTTTTAAAGCAAAAATATGAATAATGCTTGTGTATATGAATTTTAATGATCATAAAATCAAATATGTCAATAGTGAATTCCACACTAAAAAAGGAAAAGAAAAAATGATTACGACAAATATAAACACCTAGCACATATCATTCATTGGTAATCTTATTTATACATTCATTTATAGGTAAACGTATTTCTTCATCTCAAATCTTCTCATTTCTTCACCTTTCAATTTGGAGGGTCTTACCCAATTTTCTGAACTAATAATGAGGAAAATAGTTATTTCCTCACTAATTGCTTCTTTTGATAAGGAAATGGTTCATTGTAGAAAATAGTTTTTTAGCGAAGAAACCATAGTTTTGTCGCTGTTGGATCTGATAGAACATACTTAGTTTTCTGCTAAACTAATAAGGAGGAAAGTGTTATTTCCTCACTAAATGCTTCTTTTGGTGAGGAAATGGTTCCTCGTAGAACACAAACTTTTAGCGAAGAAATCATAGTTTTGTCGCTGTTGAATTTGGCGGGTCTTACAAAATTTTCTACCAAACTAATAACGAGGAAAGCGTTATTTCCTCATTAATTGCTTCTTTTGGTGAGGAAATGATTCCTCGTAGAACATAGACTTTTAACGAGGAAACCATAGTTTTGTCACTAATGAATTTGGCGGGTTTTACTCAATTATCCGCCAAACTAATAACGAGGAAAGTGTTATTTCCTCGCTAATTGTTTCTTTTAACGAGGAAATGGTTCCTCGTAAAACATAGACTTTCAGCGAGAAAAACATAGTTTTGTCGCCAATGAATTTGGCGGGCCTTACTCAATTATCCACCAAACTAATAACGAGGAAAGTGTTATTTCTTCGCTAATTGTTTCCTTTAACGAGGAAATGGTTTCTCGTAGAAAGTAAACTTTCAGCGAGAGAAACCATAGTTTTGTCGCCATCAAATTTGGCGGGTCCTAAACAATTTGCGCCAGACAAATAACGACGAAATCATTATTTCCTCGCTGAATGTTGTTTTTGCGATGAAAAAATTCGTCACTGAAGTCTCATATTTCCTCGCTAATAACATGACGATTTGAGAGACCAAATTGTGGTCACCTTTAGTGATGAACTGAAATATTCGTCGTAAAAAGTGATATATAGGGAGGAAAATATGTTCCTCGTAAAAACCTAATGGCATTTAGTGGAAACTTAATTATTCCGCGTGAAATGTGACATTTACTGAGGAAAATAAATTCCTCGTGAAAAACTTGGTCACTAAAGAGACTTTTTGTTGTAGTATACTGATCTCCTTGGGGTTCAGAAAACTGTTTGATCAAAACCACAACCCACATAGTAGGTTCTCCACGCACCCAATATACAGAGACCACGCTGATGTTGAAATCCACAAGCCCCTGCTATACGTGTACATACTTGAGCACAAGGTAAGCTTTGTATAGAGTCGATGAGGACAGCAAGCGAGTGTCCATTTTGCCATGGATTTCGAGTCAGCTGTTTGAGCCTAAAAGTATTTTTGGCAATATCGTTTAAGAGGATTCAGCATAGCGGGCTGATACCTGCGGCCCAAAAATAAGTCTACTTGGGTTTCGATTATAGCTTCGCCCATTCTGGAGTCCATAAGGAAAACAAGCCCTTATAGGATTCGAGTAGCAGAGACCGATTAGGAATCTTCAATCAATAATCCTTCTATGGCAAGGAACCGTCGAAACCCTAGTTATAAATACTGGGTTTCGAGGACAAAAAAACACACAACTCTCCAATCAATCTCAACGATTATCAAAGTCTTTCCGGAGCAAACCTACCTTCAACCTAATTAAAACCAGCGAAGTAAGGGTAACGCTCTCGCAACCTAGCGAAGCTAAAGTCACGCTTTAGCAAACCCGTGCTTTCTCCTACTTTCCGGTGATTGCTCTGCTTAGTCTACAACACTAAGTATCAATTCGGTGACACGAGAGATCACAACACAAGTCCTTACCCATAAGGCAAGAAGTCCTTTTATGAAAGGCATAGAAATGAACCAAGTGACGAAGTTGGTGCTCTCTTCGTCCACAGCATTTGAGAAGAAGTCAGGTCAAGGGACGACCTGACGACTACACCGCACTGTGTTGGCACGCTCGCGCATACAAAAGAGACAGTTTGTTACCCAGATTGGCTTTGGAGCCAAACATTTTGGCACGCCCAGTGGGACAGCATTAGTGTTTCTTTGCGTTGGCCACCATTGGGAAGTCAAGCGACCCTTACAAGAAGGTTTACGTCAACAGCTTGAAACATACTACAACAAAAAAACCTCATTTGTGAAGAACTTATTCCTCGCTAAAAACCGACATTTCATCGCTGTAGTATTTCCACGAGGAAATTTTTTTCTTCTTCAATTCGTCGGAGAAAGCTCGTCAAGAAAAGCTTCAGCGACGAAAAAATTATTTCCTCGCCAAACCTTTTTCACGAGAAAATTAAATTTTATTGCTGTTAATCTTTGGCGACAATATTTTTCCACGCCAAAACTCATACTTTTACCTCGTTAAAAAATTTCGGGGATCAAAAAATAGTCGTTAAATATATTTTCGGACAAACTTGTTTTTGTTGCTAAATTATGTATTTTGTCGCTAATGATAATTAATAAATAAAAAATTATATAAAATAAAAAAATATTGAACTACCTTTTTTGCAACAAAAATATTTTCGTCATTATAAATAGCTTTGGCGAGGAAAGTCTTCCTCGCTTTAAACCATTTTCAGCAACGAAATTTTGTTTCATTGTAGTATGCATCCTTTTAGCAAGAAAAAGTTATCTCACTAAAAATAATCAACAAGAAATGTTTTTTTCATCAGTATAGAAACTGAAGTCTATAGTAAGAAAATTCACTTTTGTCATTATTAAATTTTAGTCTATATAGAGGAAATATTCTTTTTTGTTACAGTTTGTCTGCTTATTACAATGACTTGTCAGCACGCATTACATATTATTTCATTCTACAAAGAGAATTCTTATTCAAAACTATTCAAACAATCAACAAAATAATAAAGGAAATAAAAGAATATAGCAAGGATTTTGGAACATAAGAAACTTATATTGCAGTAAACATGGTTTACAGTACAAAACTATCTTGGTAGTTCATTATTCTCAGACTTAAAGAAAAAGATCCAAACCTATATTTTAAAAGGCAAAAGCATATACTAGCAGCTTTATCTCTTATTCAAGAAAGCTTAACAAGACAAGCCTCTCACTTCTTTATGATCGCAGTCCACAAGCTGCTGCTCACTGAGACTCACAAGCTCTCCTGTTGTCAAATAATGAGCTCCATCCAGTGCAAGCTCCCCTTACCTACAAGACTACAAACAATAAATCCTCGTATGTGATTCTTGTTCCTAATCAAAGTTCAAGTATGGTGCAGTTACTAAAACAACATTACTAGTTTCATAGAATACTTGCAGGAGACACACAGTGGTGCAGAAATACTTCTAAAAGGCTAACAAGCAGAGAATCTGAGAATTACCTTAATCATTGTCCAAGGCCACAACTTAACCAATCCCTTCTACTTCACCATCATGCCCAAGAGCTCTTAAGCTAGAAGCTGACAAGACCTGCGAACCCAAATGACAAATAATATAAATGAGGATTTTCATCTTCAGTCAACATTACATATGATTACATCAAAAACAAGGAGTAATCAACCAACCTTTCCAAAGGCTACTCCACACACTACTATGTCCCCCTTTCTAACGGTTCCATTTTGCACGATAACTGTAACTAAAGGTTCTCTAGATTTATCAAGACCAGCCTCAATGACTGCCTTTTGCACTTCTATCAGGATTGGCCTTTAACTGTTGCAACTAATAGAATTATACAGAAGGTTAGATCCATGGAGGAGGTAACCAAAATGCAAGGAATTGAAGCAGTATGAATTGGTGGAACCTGCATGATTAAAAAAGGGGACTGATTAGTATATAATCTTCAATATAGGAAGGTGCTCTATAAAATAATAGGGCCAACTCATATAGTAATCTGCTGAGACCCCAACACTGTCCTTACATCTGGAATATATCTTATTCCCCAGACATACAATTAGATAACACAATATCTATTTATATATAGGGAGTTGTTATTAACACTACCTAATGTCAATCTCCACTCTTTTTGAAATTTTATGTCACTGCAAGTAAATAATCACATATTATCTACACTTGCATCAAATCACATGAGATCATCAACACATGTTGCTTCACCTATAACTAGTATATTGTTGTCTGTAGTTAAGTCTAGCTGTACAGTCACTATCTCCCTATATAGCCTTTTATAAGGAAGCGATTCACCACACTACCTTGATCACATATCTCATCAATAGACAAAACCTACACACATACTTTCCTACCTCAGGGACCTTTATATATTGAAAGAAAAGAAAAGAAAAGAAAAGAAACACAGAACTGAGTTTCCCTAAAAATTATTTTTCATGCAGCTTTTTCGTGAAGCAAACACAGCCTTGATAATAAGTTGCGGCAATATTTCAAGAATCAAAAACCACAGTATCATAATAGTTTCAGCCAGAACTAGTACTTACCAAAAAAACGTAGCTAGAAGCATCTCAATGAACAAAAAATGGAAAACCAAAACTGAAATAACTACACAAACGGCACGTTCAGCACTATGATCATATCTAAAATAAGCAAATAAGATAATTCAACAAAACATTCCTCGAAAAAATTCTTGAACAGTCTAACTAGGCTAGAACTTTTGAGCCAAGACATTATAAAATTTGGATGACGCTAGTATATCCAAATCCAACTTTTTTACTTGTAAAGCATTGGTATCAATTAATATTGACAACTTTAAATATCTGAACTCCGGTGACAAGTTAAATGCTCTAAAGGATCTTCATCACCTAGAAGATGACAAACCATAGGCTTCGTATTGGATATTTTGAATCAATTTTGAAAATAATTATAAACCAACATAACTGTTACCATTTTCATTTCTTTATCCTATTTAGGCAGTAGGTACAGAAAACAGTGAAAACTTACGCAGCACAATAAGCCAGGGTTGCAACTGCAAGTACAAGGCTGCAGATCACAACAAAAGCAGGATCATCACATGCCCATTGATTCTTAGTTTCTCAGAAGAAAACGAAAGTAAACATTTTTCTTGCATCCGGTTAGTGGCAACCTGGAGTATTGGGACATCACCACCACCGCAATCCTCCAACATCAGACCAATTGAAGAAAGCTCTTGCATGACTCGTTCTGGATTAGCTCCATCTTTATCTATCTGTTCCTTGGATTGACCTGCTCTCAACAACTCCTGCTCTTGGACTCGCACCCACTGGAACAACATCAAAATAGAACCATCATCAATTAACAATTCAATTCCAAATGGGGGAAAATAAAACCTATGAAACAAAACTCGTCAGATCTTGACTGATCTAAAATTCAAAGTAACCCGTTGTGGGTTAATTTCTATGGAGTCTTCGTCAAAGCAAAACCCTAATTTACCCATAAGAAATTGATGAGAAGAAGGTGAATTATAAAAATTTACCTTGTGCCAAGACCCTAAGGTATGAAATTCACAGCAAGCAGAATATAGAATTCAAGTTTGATTGCACAACCTAATTTCTAAAGGGTCCAAAGCACTTTTGAAGAAGTGGGAATCGAAGGATACCCATCAGAGCCCGGGGCCTCCACCTAGTTGGAGCTTCTCGTTCAATTACCATGCTTGGATCTCACCAAAATTAAAGGCAGGTCGACCTTCCGACAGTGCAGAGCCTCTGTTCACGGTAGGAAGTAGGCAGATCATCTTTTCGATTAGGGGGCTTCCAAAGACGGTGGCGACAGTGAGAGCGGTAGCGAGGGTTTTTTAGCAGTGACGTGTCTCTCTTTTTATTTGATTATTCATTTTGGCAAACGGGCGCATTTCTGCTTTCATTGCCGCTTGGAACTTTCAAATGTTTTGCTTTTAATTTCGTTCGTGTTTTTGAAAGCCTGCTTTACTTCAGGGTTTGTGGTTTAGGGTTTAGGGGCTCATGGCTTAAGTCATGATAATGGCTAACTAAATGATTTTCATTTTGAAAAAGGTTTTGTATTATACAATAAAGACCCAAATCTTGAACATGCCAAAATAAAATTATTTGCAACTTTGCATAGCATTAACAATCTAGTGGCTGGTGCGAGATCTTCTATAAAAAATTTATTTCAATGATCTAAATAGTTCCTTAGGACATCATGAACAAACCGAATATATCCAACCTGAACTGTTTGTATATATTGCAGTTTTGGATGCCTTAACAATCATCAATTTGGCTGAAAATTTGCATAAGTGATCTACTCATATATACCTAAAAACTAAACCGTTAAGATGTGAATATGCGATCGAAAAGTAGTCAAAATATGAAAATCCGTTCCTTACACTAAGTTAAGGACCTCCTTAGCATAGAAGGTCTGTATATATAGTGAGCGGAAGATTAGTGGGAAGAAATTAAGGAGTGAGAATAAGTTATATATATAGACACACACACCTAAAATTTTGCTGAAAACTGATTGAAAATTTGCATAAGTGATTTACCTCATTTATACCTTAAATTTGAACGGTCGATATGTCAATATGTGATCTAAAATTGAGTCCCAAATCTATCCCTTTAACTACCTGAAGAAAAAAAATGGATCCCTCACTAAAAGGGCTCTGCATGTGTGTGCGCGCGCACATATATATATGTATGTAAACTAACATAGGTAGAATTAGTATGAATAGAGATGAACTGAGACCAAGAAATTATATTCTTCTAGAGAATAATGTGTTACGATCTTAGATGTCCAGTCAGAAAATTCAATTAAGGGATTCAAATGACGACAAAATAATTAGTCGGTCATTAAATGTACTAACAGCAAGAAAATGCCTTTCTTCAATAATATAATATTTTTAGTGAAGAAGAATTAGTTTCACTACTATTAAATTTGGCGGTTCAAAAAACATTCAGCCATTGCGTCAAAATTATTAATATCTCGCTAAATGCATCAAAGCCAAGAAAATCATTCATTACTAAAACTCTAAAAGAGAACTTTTAGCGAGGAAATTATTCTCGATAAAGTCATCTTTTAGCGAGGAAATCATACATTCATCGCCATACAATTTCGCAGGTTCGAGAAAACTTCCCACCAAAACTATAGCGATGACTTAATTATCTCCTCAATAAAATAGTGACTTTAGCGAGGAAGACTTAGTTTCGTCGCTATTAAATTTGGTAGATTCAAACTCTGCCAAAACTATTGCGTCGAAATTACTAATTTCTCGCTAAATGTATCAATGGCGAGAAAATCATTTATCGCTAAAATTTGTCTTTTAGCAAGGAAATCATTCATTGATAAAAGTCCTCTTTTAGCGAGGAAATCGTTTATCATTAAAAGTCATCTTTTACCGAGGAAATCATACTTCCGTCGCCGTAGAATTTGGCTGGTTTGAGAAAACTTCCCACCAAAACTATAGCGACGACTTAATTATTTCCTCACAAACTGCATCTTTTGGTGACCAATGTTTCCTCGTTGAACATTGACATTTAGCAAGGAACCTATAGTTTCATAGCTACTAGATTTGGTGGGTTTCACAAAATTTTCTGCCAAACCAATAGCGAGGAAATGTGGATTTCCTCACTAAATGTAGGTTTGGTGATGAAAAAATTTCTCACTTAAGGTCTCATATTTCCTCACTAATAATAGAAAATTGATGCGACTGAATTATGGTATTCTTTAGCGAGAAACTAAAGAAATTCCTCGTAGAAAGTGACATCTAGTGAGAAAATTATTTTCCTCGCAAAAAATTCAATGCATTTAGCGAGAAATTGAAATATTCCTCGTATAATGTGACATTTAGAGATGAAAATAATTTTCTCGCTGAAAATATGGTCGCTAAGACCTCCAATTTCCTCGTATAATGTGACATTTATTGTAGTATATAAGACCTCCAATTACAGGCCGCACTCTCGTGCAAACTGTCGTGGTCATTCTGAAGAGCAAGTAATCCAAAGTTTTCTCTCAACCCGCCATCATCCGAGATGTCGACTGAACAAGGAGGAAATCACCAGCCCTACACTAAGGGCGAGAATTATGCTACTATCCAGCCTAACGAGGCTGTTAATGTTCCTGCCGCCCCCAATGTTGATGTAGCTGGCGAGACAACTGAAGATGACGAGTTCGCTCCTCTCCTCATCCTCGAGGATGCAAGTGTTGAGGAACAGCTCAACATCCTTATGATCAACAGTGATAATTATAAGAAGCAGCTAGCCAATTCGATCTCGAAAACGGAGCAACGTCTGCATGATTTGGACTAATGCATTGACTAGAATGCCTAGGAGGCTAAGAAGCATGCAGAGCGACTCACGAATGAGGCCAAAAGGCATGCGGATATGATTGCTGACAAGAACCACGACCAATACCGACAACTTCTGAATGATGTTAACTCTCAAAGGAAGCATACCGCATTCGAGATCGCAGCTATTCGTAACGAGGGGTCCAACCTCGCAACTCAAGTTGCCAAGCCGAAAGTCGACGTGGACCAAGCTAAGGAGGTTCTGAGGAAGATAATAGGGGACCCTAACGCCATCCTTAGCACCCTTGGCCAGCCTGCTGGGTCCGAAAAGTATGTGCCACCAAACGCTAGAGATAAAGCTAGTAGTAGTAATAGTACGATACCCCCTGCAGGTGCTGCTACTTCATCGGCCAAGAGTAAGGATAAGGCCTTGGTAATTGGCGGCAAAGACAAGGCTGTACCACCAGTCGCACAGAAGAGCAAAATCCTAAAAACTGGTGAAGGTACTCTCCCTGATCCTATCTTGTTTGCCCAATACGACAGCAATGGAGCGGAGAACATTTATCAGGAGCTCCCAGGGAACTATTATGGGATTGACCAGGCAGGAAATCTAGTTAGGATAATAGCCTTGGCAAAGGATGTGTCTGGGCAAACTCCTACTCTTCAGCAGTCGCATATCCCGCATGTCATTCGCCTAGGAGAAGGGATAGTGGCTGCTAGTCAGCCTGCGCCTACTTTGCAAACTAATCGCCAGACTGTGGCGACAGCTCCTCTTCTCGAACCAGAGTATGTGAGACGTGAAGAGGTAGAAGAGATGATCAGATTGGCTAATCCAAGGGCCAATCTTGATGAGGTATATGAAGGGCCTTTTCCACCGCACATAATGATCTCCTTTTCCCAGAGGCTACAAGAATATCATATACTCTACCTTTTCAGGGGAGGATATAGAGAACGCGGTGACTCACTTAGCCAGGTTCAAAGTGCAATGCGGCTAATATTAGAATGATGACAATCTCAAGTGCAAGATCTTTGGCACATCTCTATCAGGAGCAGCTTTCACCTGGTTCTCTAAACTCAGGTCGGGGTCAGTCGTTAACTGGCTCGGGATGGAAAAACTATTTCGGGAAACCTTCGAAGCTATAGAGCCCGAAGTTGGCTTAGCCTCCCTTACCCAGATGGCTCAGCAGCCTAATGAGTCTGCTGTTGCTTATCTTCAACCATTCCAAATCCAAAAGGCCAAGTTGAACATGGTACTGCCAGAAAAAGAATTGGTTAAGATGGTAATCAAGGGCTTAGAGCCATGCCAGCAAAATAAGCAACATGGCAGCATGTTCAAGTCCATGGGAGAGCTGATCACGGAGGTAGGCAGCTTTAAGCAGCTCCTCAGGGAAACGGATGCTAGGAAAAATGCATCCAAGGGAACATATGTTCCTGGGAAACACCGGACTGTGGCTGCTCTAAACTATCAGCCAACCACATATGATCCCTATTATCAGGGTGAAGAGGTGTTTCTGGAGGAAGATGAAGAGGAGGAGAACGATGTTTCTGCCTTCGAGCTAACTAGAAGGAAGAGCTCTGCTCTCAAGCAGCTGAAGTTAACCAAGGAACCAGTCAAGCTCAAGTCTGTGGCTTTTACTAAACCTGAATTCGCGACCTATACATATGATGCGAACAAAGCACATGAAATTTTAGATGAAATGATAGCCGCGAAGATGGTGAAAACAAATTTTGGGCATTTCCCCATACTAGAGCAGCTAAAAGGAAAGAAGTATTGCAAGTTTCACAATCTGTGGAACCATAACACAGCTGAGTGTGTCAAGCTTAAGGATCAGATCCAGGTTTGGTTGAATAATGGGAGTCTGCAAGTCAAATCTCCAACTTCCACAGCAGCATTGGTAGATCTGAACCCTTTCCTTGATACAAGGGTAAACATGGTTAATGTGGCTTGGAATAGAAAGGACCAACGGAAGCCAACTCTCGACTTGACTACTGAGGGTAAAATGGATGAAGAGGAAGAGGCACCAGCGAAGAAGAAGCTTAAGCCTGTCAACGAAGCCTCACCAGTCGTCCTATGCTCGTGATGCAAAGAGGAATGTGGCATCCAAGTGTCGCACGAAGAGGTCGAGCAACCATTCCGCTTTGGCTCATTTCCACCAATTAAGTGGGCTTCACCCTCGCGAAACTTCCAGCCTTCCAGCCCCAGAGGAAGAGATAAGGCTGAGGCTCCGTCCTCTCCAAAAGATTCCAACCTATTCAGGAAGTTGAGAGCCATGGCAGAGGAAAAGAAGCAGGATGAGAAGGACAAAGGCGGGCAAAAAGATATCCTGACTAAGCCATACATCCCTCCTGTTTCAACTTCCGCCATCAAGGAAGGAAAGTGGTACACCAGAGAGAAAGGTAAGGCTGTAGAGATTAGCCCCTCCAAGAAGAGAAAGCTACAGCGCAGGCTTGGAGAAGCCAAGCGGACATTAGAGGCTTTGGATCAAGGCCTAATTAAGCCATCATAATTGGTTAAATCTCCAAAGCAGTACCAGAAAGACATGGAGGCGCTAGACTAAGCCATTAGTGGCTCCTCGCAGTTCCCAGAAACAAGCAAGTTCAACGTCTGGTGCACCCAAGCCTAGTGTTTTCTACAGAATTGCTAAAGAAAAGATGCCGCCACCTGCAAAGAAAGAAAGCTCACCAACCAAGAGACCCAGTGTCACGAGCCACACTTAAGAGTAGTGTTATCGTGACACTCTATAAAGGAGATACCAAGAGGGCCGAGCCTTGAGGTAAAGAGATGCTGAGAGGGGCGAGCCTTGGGACAAGGAGAAGCTAAGAGGGGCGAGCTTGAAGCTAAAGTGAGGACGAGTGGCATTGTCATAATTAAGTAGAAATTCGGGTTCGAGGTACTTTGGCTTGGAATTTGGGAAAACTCAAAACACGGGAAATGTCCAGGATGTCGAAATGAGTTCAACGCACTTGACGATATGTCATTTGGAGTTTCTGTGAATTAGTTATGGACAATTAGTCTCCTTGGCTATTTTGATGTTTCCTCCCACCTTAGTCATGTAAGCAAAATATGCTCTATAGGGGGAGACATGGTGTCAAGCTCTCCACCACCCCCGGTGCTAGCCTTCATAGGGCACTAAGTGAGCTTCTCCCAGGCACCTGTAGGGGCCTACGAGGCCGGGCATGTGTTGTCAGAAAGGGGCGGCATATGTTTCCACGAGTCAGGATGTCTCGTGGACGGGGTATTGGCTGAAAGGCCGATATTGCGGGTTGACGTAGGGGATAAGGTTCGTATAAGGGCGATCCTTATGCCATTGGCGTTAGACAAACATGTGGACTTATGAAAGATATGTCGGGATCTCGTGGTGCTCATTGGCCACGAAGCAAGGACGTGGGCATGTGTTAGGGTTCGACCTTTCCTAAAGCAAAGTGATGCCAGCAAGCACGGGAAAGGCGACCTTGTGCTAGACTAAAGGAAGCTTAAGAGGGGCATCGAGAATGAGTTTCTCACTTAAGCGGCGTGCCAACAAGCAAGACGGCATGCCCGCTTGAGGATTGGCCTACAGGCTAGAATATGCCTTGTAACCATGACAGTCATCAAGAAAAGAACATGGTAGCCTCGTTGGAGGGGAAAGGCTACAAGGCCTAGATGGCTTATTAGAATGGCACTCAAGGTTTAAGTATGCTGGCATGTGTTGCCCATGAGCCGAGTGAGTTGTGCAAGCGATGCTCACGAGGCAAAGTAGGCAAGCATGGGTTGCCCATGAACCAACACTACTACAAAAATCGAAACACACAACACTCATCACACAACGGAACAGAAATCCGCTGTTGTGTGTTAACACAAACTCTATCAGACAACGGTACAATTATGTTTCTGTTGTGTGAATGTAAGCAAATTGAAAAAAAAAAAATTAGGAAGATATCACACAACTGAGTTAAGACGTTTCTGTTGTGTAAATGGGAAGCTGATTTCCCTCCATTCTGAGCTCATAATTCCCTCTCAGAACAAGCTCACCAATATGGAATTTGAACTCTACACACAATAGCTTTTTTTTTATCCGTTGTGTGATTGAATGTTGTATGAAGTTCGAAAAATCCTACTAGGTGTACCTTGTGCAAGATGCAAAAATTTGTACAACAGATTGTTAAAGTTCTGTTGTCTGATCATGGAACTTGGTTGCAGAGCGCGGCAAAGTTTCACTCAAATCAAACATATGTAGGCATAGGCGGCAATTTTCCCTCCCCTTGTTTGTCCAAATTTTTACCTGTATACATTCACACAACAGATTCTTAACTATGCGTTGTCTCACAGACTTAAAAAAAAAAAAAAAAAAAAAAAG
>BDJD01003355.1:34245-54241 GCA_002564525.1 Rosa multiflora | reverse complement strand
TTTATATTTGCCATTCCAGAAGCGAGCTTAATGCATTAAGTTTGATATTGCCTCTTTTGCAAGTACCAGTTGTGATTAATTCTTCAAAATGAAATACTAGAAAAAAAAATGGTTCCATGAGTTTATGACACTGACCAGGCTCATTATGATGTCAAGCAGGGAGGTGTAGGTATGACAATGAGAGTCTATGATCAGATAATGTGCTCTGTGAACTGTCACTTGGCTGCACATTTGGAAGTTGTCCTGCATCAGATAAGTATAGTTATCTTCCTATACATAGATCTATGTATTTCAGCTATGAAATGTTTAGCATTTATCATTCTTAAGGTCAATGTGTGCTATTATAGTTGTTCTAGTTCAGAAATTAGGTTAATTATGAGAGTTGATGATACAATCACGTATCGGAAAGTTATTTTCACTTTGGATAGTTAGTGTTGTGAAAGCCTTGATCACTGTGGAATGATTAATTATTTGTTTTCCAAATACTATAGGGATATGCAGCTCGAGAGTTTGCCAAGTAGGGGGCTAAGCCAGGCGAACTAGCAGTAATTTTCAAAGAGGCGGTATGGTTAATTTCACTTTGTTTGTATCTAGTTGATTGTCGATTTTGAGATATTTTATTCCATTAGTTGTCAATTTTTTGAAAAGTACATTAGAAAATAGTTTATATGCATGATAACTGCCCAGTTTTTACATTATTGAAGATATAACTTTCATCATTCATGTGGTGCCGTGCTTACTGATTGTACTTTCTGTACAAACTAGTCACTGTACTTTATATTATAGCTGCTGTTTCAAATCTTTTTCTTATTTATAATGGCTGTTGGTATTTGGTTTTGTTTAATTATGAATCAAAAATCATTTTGGTTCTAATTCTGCTAAAGCAATACCTCAGACCCTAAGTGAGTGTATTAGCTTGTTATATTGTTTATATGCAACTCTTTAATGTTCAAATTACTCAATCTCATAGTTTATTAAGTAGTTGATCATTAATTTGTTCCTAAGTTAGCTAGGATTCAAGTTATTTGTTTTATATATGAATTAATGTGTAATATATGATCCAAAAACACAAGCTGCAGCTAGAGCCGCCTAGAAACTGTGGTGGATGTACCTTAATTTTTCAGTCCACATTTATCTGATAAATGTACCTTTCACGTTGATATTTATCAGATTAAGGTGGACTTTAGGATTCAAAAACACAAAACTGTAGAATTCTGATACAGTTTAGAATTTCTGATAAATGTAGAAGGCATTCTCGCTACAGGTTTTGTATCTTTGTAATGAAACATATCAATTTAGAGCTTAAAATCCTAAAGTCCACCTTATTTATCCTTCTGTTTTTTGTTTTTGTTTTTTTCATTGATTGTTTATATACTACTTTTGAATTAAATATCAGGTGCCCCAATTGTTGTTTATTTGAAAACTGTGGCTCCCTGTTGCTTTTGGCTTATCTATCATTCAAGTTAATCAAACTCATGTAGAAGTAAAATCTTAAAATTTTTGTATCACATTATTGTTGACTGTGAGTAGCCGCTTAGGGAATGATTTGAGCAGGGATGAGTTTTCTTGCTTGCCTATCCGAATCGAATTTTCTTGCTGCATTTTTCTTGAGATTATATTGAAACTACTAGATTCTACTAGATTCTTTGATTAGTTCACATCACGGCTACTTTTGTTTTTTTTTTTTTAATTCCATATGTGCATCTGCAATAGTGATAAGTAATCATAAATTTTCTCTTTGATAAGGAGTTATAAGCTAATACGGTGGTTGATCTTAGTGGTTCTTCTGTTGTGTGAGATTCATAACACACAACAGAAATAAATCATCTCTGTTGTCTGAGTGATCAACAGACAAAGGAGATAATTTCACTTTGGTTGTGTGTTACATGTCTCAGACAACAAACAATGAGTTATATCTGTTGTGTGTTATTAATCTCAGACGACAAAGAATGAGTAAAATCTGTTGTGTGAGATTCATAACACACAACAGAAATAAATCATCTCTGTTGTCTAAGTGATCAACAGACAAATGAGATAATTTCACTTTGGTTGTGTGTTACATGTCTCAGACAACAAACAATGAGTTATATCTGTTGTGTGTTATTAATCTCAGACGACAAAGAATGAGTAAAATCTGTTGTGTGAGATTCATAACACACAACAGAAATAAATCATCTCTGTTGTCTAAGTGATCAACAGACAAATGAGATAATTTCACTTTGGTTGTGTGTTACATGTCTCAGACAACAAACAATGAGTTATATCTGTTGTGTGTTATTAATCTCAGACGACAAAGAATGAGTAAAATCTGTTGTGTGAGATTCATAACACACAACAGAAATAAATCATCTCTGTTGTCTAAGTGATCAACAGACAAATGAGATAATTTCACTTTGGTTGTGTGTTACATGTCTCAGACAACAAACAATGAGTTATATCTGTTGTGTGTTATTAATCTCAGACGACAAAGAATGAGTAAAATCTGTTGTGTGAGATTCATAACACACAACAGAAATAAATCATCTCTGTTGTCTAAGTGATCAACAGACAAATGAGATAATTTCACTTTGGTTGTGTGTTACATGTCTCAGACAACAAACAATGAGTTATATCTGTTGTGTGTTATTAATCTCAGACGACAAAGAATGAGTAAAATCTGTTGTGTGTTATGAACCTCAGACGACAGCAAAATTTCTTTCTGTTGTCTGACTGTGCCGCGGCATCCCCGCGCATGCCATGGCAGGCACATGCCTGCGCAGAATTCACACAACGGAAACTAGTATTCTGTTGAGCAAAGTGATATCACACAACGGTGAAATCACCGTTGTCTGATTTTTTAATCACACAACACTCACTTAGACCACGGTGAGTTTGGTCATCAGACAACAGAAATTCACCGTCGTCTGATGACCTTTTTGTAGTAGTGCAAGTGGGTTGAACAAGGGACACTCACAAGGCGAAGTATGCGGACATGTGTTGCCTATGAGCCGAGTGAATTGTATAAGTAATGCCCACGAGGGGAAGTATGCCTTGAGCCAAGTGGGTTGTGCAAGTGATGCCCACAAGGCGAAGTATGCTGGCATCTGTTGCCCTTGAGCCGAGTTGGTTGTGCAAGTGATGCTCACGAGCCTAAGTATGCGGGCATCTGTTACCCATAAGCCTAGTGGGTTATATAAGTGATGCCCACAAGGGGGTGTATGCGGGCATGTGTTGCCCTTGAGCTGAGTGGGTGGCACAAGGGATGCCCACGAAGTGACTGAGCTGTGCAAGTGACTGAAGTGTGCATGCTACTAAGGAATGACCCAAGGAAGGAATGTGAATGCCAACTTAGTCTCTGTACACGGTCATGCTACTTGCTATCGACGTGTGGGATGCACGCGAGTCAGTAATGGGCTGGCGCAAGCCGGGATTATACAAAAGCCTATCGGTTGGGCGAGTGCCTTGGAAGACAACCATGACACAAGGAAGCGATCGGTTAGTCACAGAATGTGAGACTTATGTGTGAGTAGCTTTCATTGGTAAACCCCAATAAGTATGGGGGACGAAGTCAAAATAGGGTCAGAGTTGACAAGAGAAGCACACAAAAAGAAAAAGAAAAATGGAGTATCAAGGAAGTAAGGAAGATAGGCTGGCCTCAGTTTAGAGGAACCTTAGTGTCGCACGGGCTAATTCCGCTGCGTATAAAGTCGGCCTGTGACACCCAGCGTCAGGCGCGAGCTGTTTTGCAAAGAGCCCCAAGCAAAACCCTCAGTTTTTGAGAGATTGGGGGGCAAAGGACATAACTCGGAGAGCTTACAGTGGAGACCTAAGAAGATTCAGAGTATAGTGGTTACAGCTTCAAAAGAGGCTCCAGCAGAGAAGTAGAAGCAGGACCCACCAAAGCAGGCTCTCGCTCTTGAAGAATAAAAACAAGATCAGGAGTTGGTCCCCACAGAGGAGTCATTGGTAGTGTTCGTCGCTAAGCAGTTCAACGCGGAAATCCCCGCAGACGAACCCAAGCTCGACCTTGACGATGATATGGATGAAATAGAAGTGGTGGACACCACTTGCAGCATGGTCTACGTGTTACCCTCAAGTACGCTCTACCGGTTATGACTCAGGTATGTGTAGAAGCTGAAGAAGTCGACGAACAGCCGCTGCAGATCACCTCAGCAGCCACGACCCCAGTAAAAGAAGTAGTGTTCCTAGAGAAGAGGCTAACAACAAAGGTTTCTTCATGAGTTTCACAAGGCCAACGCCTGCCATGGTGCAGAACATGAGGCCTTTATACATCACGGCAGAAGTTAATGGCGTCAAGGTTAGCAAGATCATGGTTGATATAGGGGCAACTGTGAACGTCATTACTACAAGGACCATGCATCTGCTGGGAATCAAGAAGGAGAAGATCCAGTCCACTTCCCCCACGCTTAAGAACTAAGCAGGCACTGTAACTAAAACTTTGGGCTTACTTTAATTTCCTGTGAATCAAGGTTGGCACTGCTGAAGGCGTCTACGCTTTCTTTGTAACGGATTGCTATGCAACCTACAATGTCATTCTAGGCAGAGACTGAATTCATCGGAGCTATTGTGTTTCGTCTACTCTGCACCAAGAACTAATCATGTGGAACAGGGTTACGGATAAAGCGAAAGTAATCAAGGCATATCCTAGACCTTTCCCTATCTCCACGAATTATGTAGATGCCAGGTACTACTTGGAGCCAATCACTCCATTGCAAGTCAGTGGCATCGACAACAAAGGCCGCCGCACAGGGGTGATGGCCTCCGAATTGGCACAGTGGGGGCTTACGCTCGCGAAGGAAGACCTGGAAAGGCCTGACCACGCTGTGCCTGAATCTCAGATTAATTAATGGATTACGGCCTTCCAAAGGAAGGGGTAGAGCCCTTCCACTCTTTGTATGACAGGTTATCTTCATACTTAATGGAGAAAGAGTCCTATAATCTAGTCGCAACACTGGAATGCATCAACGAAGAGTTCTCTGATCATGAAGAAGAAGAAGAGGACATTCAACTCGCTCCAGCCGCGTTGGACGACACTTCTCCAAAGGTTAGGGATCCCATCGAGAAAATCAATTTGGGAACAACCACTGAGCCCATGGAAGTGGCTATTAGCGCAAACTTAGAGCCTAGCGAGAAACAGAGGCTCATTGACTTGTTGTAAGAATACAAGGATTATTTCACGGAAAAATTTGAAGATATGCCAGGCCTATCACCCGACTTGGTTTGCCACCAGCCAACTGTACCTACATGTGCATTTGCAAGTATAATAAGCTACGCTTATGGTACCGCCAGAGATACAGACTCCCACCAAAGGAGTAACCTACGGATACACAGCCAGGCGAGCTACAGCCCAAGCCTCAGATTGCCCCCAGATCACCACAGACGCGCCTCCACGCGCCGCGCCAAGATGGCATCAGAAGCTCCTAACGCTGGGAATCGAAGCACATCAATCCCACATCGAAAACAAGGAGAAAATCAGCCTTCTCCTCATCTATAAAAGGTTCTCTCCTCTCTCCTCATTAATTACGCATTTACTACTCATTTATTGTTAAGCTGTCTATATGCATCGACTGACTTAAGCATCGGAGAAGTGAAGACCGCCCAACGCGGTCACCCTCTGACGCCCTGTCTTTCATTTGATAGCTAGCGAAGATCATCAAGTCCTCAGAGTAGCGGTTCGCCCACCGGACCTGCTTTAAACGAAGGTTTGGCAACCGCCGGACTTTGAGCATCAACATTGGCGCCGTCTGTGGGAATCCTTGAACAAAAGGTCATCCCACCGCAATTACCATGACTAACAGTAGTGGGGGAAACGCTGAAGAGCAGGCGGACCAGTCCGCCATTCCCCAACCCACCAACCCAGCGGTAGGCATTAACCGCGCACTATTCAGCACCCTAGCCAACCCCGGCGGTGATGCAAATCCAAGTAGCAGTCACCCACCGGGCCAAGATTTCACCGCTCTGTACGAGCTGGCACTGGCGAACCTTCACAAGGCAAACGGAGAGCGTGAGGAGGAGCGCAGAGAGAAGGCCGAGGCCCAAAAGCAAGTGGCTACGCTGATGTCACGTTTTGATGAACTAAAGAGGACACTGGATGCAAACGCCAACCCAGCGCAGAGCGAGCAATCACGAAGCACCAAGCGTAGCCGGCCCAACACTGGCACGTTGGTACTGGGACCAATCGTACAGATGCAGGTACCACTGAACCCACCTGAACTATTGGGGAGGGGACCACCGCCCGTCCCTCAACTAATGTTGGAGCAGGAGGCTGAGTCACTACCGCGCACCAACTGCTCGGAAGCTAGGGCAAGGACTGAGGGCAATCCGCCTGCCCCAGGGCGCAGACAGGTTCAGCGGAATATCTAGGCAGATCCCGCCGGCAACGCAACAACCCAAATACTGGAAAAGATGCAACAACTGGAGCAGAGATTAATCAGGGCAGAGTCGAGCACCCCACCGCCAATTCCAAATCCTCTTTTCGCGTCCAGACCAGGACCATTCACCTCTGCGATTCTGCAGGCTATCAGACCAGCATACTCAAAAACCCCAAAGATGTCACATTATAGTGGCATGTCTGACCCCTTCGTCCATATGAACACCTTCAAGAAGGTCACCAACAACAAGGGATTTGACGATGCCACCCTGTGCCACTTGTTCAGCGAAACGTTGTACGGTGAGGCAATGAACTGGTTCTTCGAATGTCGGCCGGGATCCATGGACTCATTCCACGCGCTATCACACACCTTCCTCTCTCGGTTCATCATGTTATCCGCCGAACATCACAACACAAGTCAGTTGTTCAGCGTCAGGCAAGTGGCAGACGAATCACTGAAGGCATTCGTCACAAGATGGCGGGCCGCAACATCTCAGTGCCGCGATCTAGACAAAGCAATGTCATCGGCGGCTTTCAAGCAGGGACTCCTCAAGGGGTCATTCCTCTATCACCACAACTACAATCATCCAAATGCGGTGTATGACCACGTCATGAGTGAAGCGGTCATTCATGCCCAAGCAGAATTCATCACATATGGAGAAACCCCACCGCCACTAGCAGCACCAACAAAGTAAACACAACCCCCCTCCAATCATCAGGAGACTGCTAGCAAGACCCCTACTGCACCGCCAATTGACAAGAAGAGTGAGTGGCAACAGGGCCACTACCAGAACAAGCGGCAAAAGGACCAACACTACAACAAGGGTAACCGCCCGTCCCATGGGGATAACAGCAATAGGCAAACGGAATCCTCTCAGCAGTATGCAGTGTTTACGGTCCTCAAAGCCTCGTATGAGGAAATATACAATCAGTGCAAGGATCAGATCCCACCGCCACCCCCAGGAAGATACCCAAAAACAGGAAAACCAAGAAACACCGGCAGGTGGTGTAAATACCACGAGGACAGCGGTCACAATACCAACAGCTGCAATGCTCTCAAAACGGCCATTGAGACCTTGTACCGCGACGGTAAGATGGAGCAATTCCAGGTGCGCCAACCGCCACCTATGATAGCCAACGTTGAGCCCTTGGGTCGCATCAACACCATTGAGGGCGGTGCTCCGGTCACCAGCATATCTCACAGGGCAAGGAAGCGCTATGCACGCACTAATCACCCAAAAGAAGTTTGCAACATCCGCTACGAAAGATCCACCAAGCTCCCAAAGTCTGGTTAGGAGCCCATTACCTTCTCAGAGGAGGAGGAACGCGGAGTGCATCTACCCCATGACGACCCATTCTTGGTCGACGCCATTCTCCACAGATGGTCAGTGGGGAGAATCCTGGTGGATAACGGGTCCGCTGTCAACGTCATATTCAGCGGTTGCTACAACCACCTCAAACGGAACAGGAAACTACTCCAGGATCATGAGCCATTACTCATCTTCTTTAGTGACATCACGCAACCGCTGGGTTCTGACTACATGCGACTGACCATTGGCACTAGCCCATGTATGGCGGAGATACACACAGAGTTCATAATTGTCGATTGTCTCAGCTCGTATAACGCCATCATTGGCCGACCGGCACTCAACAAGCTCAAATGCATCGTCGCTGGGTACATGCTTCTCATGAAGTTCCCCACACCCAACGGCACGGGCTGTGTAAGGGGAAGTCAGCAGTTGGCACGAGAATGTTATTCAACGACTATGGCACGGTCAACGCGCCGCCATGAAATCCTGACGGTGGGAAACCAGGCACTGCCACCAAATATCTTCGAGGACCCTAGGGATGACGAGAAGAAGTATGTAAAAAAGGAGCCAGTCAACCCAGAAACATCGTTGAAGGTAGTCTGCATCTCAGACGAGCACCCTGAGCGGACAGTCCGCATAGGCGCCCAATTAGACCGAGCGGTAGCGGCGGAACTCACTCAATTCCTACGTGACAATGCTGCCGTCTTTGCATGGTCATACGCAGACATGCCAGGTATCTCCCCGGAAGTCGTCACGCACAAGTTGAGCCTCAAACCGTCCTTCTATCCTATCAAAGAGAAGTGGAGGGCCTTTGATGAAGAAAAGTACCATGCAATTGGAAAGGAAGTTGCCAAGCTCCAGGGCATTGGGTTCATCCGCCAGGTCATCTATCCCTAGTGGATTTCCAACCTGGTTATGGTCAAGAAGCCCAGCGGAAAGTGGCGGATGTGTGTCGACTTCAAAAATCTTAACAAGGCATGTCCAAATGATAGTTTCCCACTACCCCGCATTGATCAGCTGGTTGATGCAACCGCCGGACATGAGCTCCTTAGCATGATGGACACTTTTTCTGGCTATTATCAGATCAAGATGCATCCCGACAACAAGGAATGCACCACTTTCACCACCGACAAGGGCCTATACTGCTACAATGTTATGCCTTTCGGTCTGAAGAACGTCGGCGCAACTTATCAACGACTGATGAATGCCATGTTCGCGGAACATCTCAGAAAAATAATCGAGGTCTACGTGGACGACATGTTGGTCAAGAGCATAAAAGCCAGCGGACATGTGGCAAACCTCAGAATCATAATAACCACTCTCTTGGCCTATGGTATGCGCCTCAACCCAGAAAAGTGCTTCTTTGGCGTCACCGCCAGCAAGTTTCTGGGTTACATCGTCAGCGAACGAGTCATCGAGGCTAACCCTGACAAGGTGCAAGCCATCCTCGACATGAAGAACCCTGAGTGGAAGATACATGTCCAGAGCCTCCAGGGCAAGTTAACTGCCCTTTCTCGATTCATCTCCAGACTCACTGACAAGTGTGCCCCATTTTTCAAAGTCCTCAAAACTACTCACAAGAAAGTCATCAACTGGAACCCAGAGTGTCAGGCGGCGTTCCAGGGCTTGAAAGCATACCTGGCGGCAGCCCACTCCTTTCCATTCTTGTACAAGGAGAAACATTGTACATATACCTAGCGGTATCAGTATCAGCGGTAAGCTGTGCCATTGTCCGGCGTGAAGGCCAGGAGGAACTCCCAGTGTTCTAAGCCGGCAGAGGCATGAACGGAGCAGAAACAAGATACCCTCCCTTAGAGCAAGTCACTCTCGCTCTCACACTCATCGTTGCCACCAGACGCCTCCTCCAGTACTTTCATGCCCACACAATCCATGTATTAACCAGTCAACCGCTGAGACAAGTAATGCAGAACCCTAAACACTCAGGGCGCCTCAGCAAGTGGGCCATTAAGCTCAGCGAGTTCGACATTGATTACAAACCAAGAACCCCCATGAAGGGCCAGGCTGTGGCAGACTTCATTACTGAACTCACCGAGTGTCAACTTGAACCCAGCAGGGAGAGGGAACCTGGAATGGAGATGGTGATATCTGAAGAGCCGGCTCCCCGACAGTTAGACTGGAACCTGTATGTGGACGACTCCTCTAGCGCCAAGGCCAGCGGTGCCGGAGTCATCTTAACAGGACCTAGGGGCTGAACGCGGAATACGTGTTGAAATTTAACTTCAAAGCTTCCAACAACATGGCAGAGTATGAAGCACTCATCGCCGGCCTACTCCTCACCATCGACTCGGGGGTCGACAGTGTCAACATCTTCAGCGACTCTCAATTAGTAGTTAACCAGGTCAACGACAGCTTCCAGGCCAAGGACCAACAGTTAGCAGCACACTTGGGGTACGTCAAGACACTGCTAAAAAAATTCAAATTTCACACCATCACACAGATCCCTAGGGAAAAGAATGCCAAGGCTGATTCACTGGTAAGACTGGCAACTGCTCAGCCACATCAAAGTCCAGCGGACACAAGAGTGGAATGTCTTGACAGGCCAAGTATTACAAAAACCTTGGCAGAGATCTTCAACATTGGGGTCAATCCTAGCTGGATGGACGAGATTATCAAGTACAAGCGCAACGGGACATTGCCAGAAGACAAAGTCAAAGCGCGACAGCTTAAGCGGAGGGCAACCCGGTACAACATCCAGAATGGCAAGCTTTACCGCCAGGGATTCACCCACCCCAATCTCCGTTGTTTAACCCTAGAAGTGGGAAAGGTCATGCTAGCAACGATACACGGCTGAGAATGCAGAAACCACTCGGGTGCCAGATCCTTGGCCAATCGTACAATGCGACAAGGCTACTTTTGGCCTACACTCGGTGATGACGCCAGGCGGATATCGAGATCTTGCCACAAATGTCAACAATATGCTGATCTCGAGATCTTGCCACAAATGTCACATGCACTGGAGGAACCACTGTCAGTCATCATCGGTCCATGGGTTCACTCAACGTGGGGCCTGGACTTGATGGGAAAATTCCAAACCGCCAAAGGCCAGTTCAAATATATCATTGTTGCTATCGACTGCAACAGCAAGTGGTTAGAGGCAGAGCCACTGACGGCAATAACTACCACCAAGGTAATTCACTTCCTCTGGAAGAACATCTACTGCCGCTATGGCGTCCCACATACAATCATTACAGACAATGGCGCACAGTTCAACAACAATGAGCTCATATCTTTCGCCACCAACCTTGGCACCAAAATTAGTTTTGCATCTGTCGCTCAACCCCAAACCAATGGCCAGGTCGAAGCAGCAAACAAGATAATCAAGAAGCTGCTAAAAAAGTTGCTACAACGCCAAGGGTTTATGGGCGGAGAAGCTTCCGGAAGTTCTATAGGCCATCAGGACGACCCCAACTTCCGCCACTGGCGAAACTCCTTTTTGTATGATGTTCGGAACTGAAGCTGTCTTACCTGTCGAGGTAACCCAACCTACCGCTAGGGTCGAAGGCTACTGCCCAGAGACCAACAACGATGGCGTCAACCTTGACAAAGACCTCCTACAGGAAAGATGACATAAGGCCCATTTACACAATCTGCAAAACAAGAAGCGGATATCGCGTTTCTACAACACCAGGGTCAAAGCCCGGAACCTCCAATTGGGGGATTGGGTAATGAAGGGAGTAATTCCACCGCCAACAAAACTCCGCCCAACTTGGGAAGATATGTACAAAATTGTGGAAGTCGTTAGCCCCGGCACCTTCTACTTAATGGACAAGGCTGGCGTCACAACGACCCACCCTTGGAATACCGAACACCTTAGGTATTACTACAAATAGTCATGCCGCTACCCAAGAGCATCTTGACTTAGCTAAATTTTTGTTCAACATTTAGCTAAGAGAAGCTACCCAACGGGTACTACCCCGCTTTTATAAAACGCTGATCAGTCAGCTATCAATGAAATGAGGAATTATTCAAACCATTGTCACTAAGTCTAGCACTGAGAACAACTGGCAACGCCAGCAATTGTCAGCGGACCACGTCCGCTACATCGTGTACTTGGACCAATCTTAATTCCTTTAATGTTTCATTGATTGACAAAAGATAACTAAAGTCAAAACTCTAGCGATACAGGCATATCATGACAAAACAAAATTTCCAAATGTCACTTCATATACGAAGGGCTGGGACTCCCCACCCAAAAATATTCATTACATAAAATAAATTTACGCCTCAGCGGCTACAAAAAATGAGGGGAGCTCAACATCAATTTCAAAGGTTGGCACGACTGCCATCAACGTCTTCACCTTCGACACGCGGCAGCGGATGTAGGCGGTTTGTTGGGTCAAACCCTAGAGCGGTGGGGCTGGGAGTCTCTATGGTGCCATCCGCCCGGGTATGGGCAGCCAAAAATCCAGCACGGGACACCTCCGACTGAGTAGGAGGAGGGGTCCGCTGAGAACCATCCGCCGGACGTACGTTGCTTTCCTCACTACCCGAGCAAGCACCGTCAAGCTGAGCAGGGGCCGTACCCTTCGCCGGCGGAGCATCCTTAGCTGGCGGCACGGCGGGCATGGACGCCTTCTCCCAATCAATGGCGCCCTTCTGCCTCAGCATCTCCACATTGGCAAGGGCACCAGCTTTCGCCGCCTCAGTCAGTGCCTTCTTATATTCCGCCGACAGCTTGAATGCCTCCACAACGGCGGCCGCAGCACGACTTCCCTCAGCTCCCAGGTGAGCGACTTCACCCTCCAACCTCTTAACCTCGGCCAATCTGGCGGCAGACTCCCGCTGAAGGATCTCAACCTTCTTATCCTTGGCGGCCACCCGATCTTGCAGCAGAGACATATCTTGCTCCAGCTTGGAGACTTGATTATTCCGCTCCAGGTCCTGCTCAATGGTGAAGGCCAACTTGCCACGGGCATCCGCTGCATCACAGTTAGGCGCCGCTCCACTTCCGTCAGCCTATCCTGGGCCTCCCCCAGCTCCTTCTGAAGACCCGTCACCTCCTCCCTGAGATCCCGCTCAACCCGAGGCTGTTTGGACGCCTCCAGGAACATCTCGTGCAGTCTAACAGAGAGATGCCCAAAGGCTGTGCTGAAGGGCGATTGGTCAACGGCGGTTGAGCGTACAATCCCCTCCAGGACGCAGAACCCAAGCCGCTCGCAGAGGTGGTAAAGAAACTCTCGCTCACCGTCATTCAAGAACTCTGCGTACGCGGCGAAAGAATCTAGGTCGCTCACGGACACCTCTCTCTCCGCGTCCAAGGGAGCCTTGAGCGAAGCCTGTCGTGCCCTCTTCTGCTGGCGGGCCCCAATGGTTTCCACATCATCCTCCTCTTCCCCGCTAGAGTCATTTTGACGGCTCTTTCGCTGAAGCACCCGTGTTCTTCCAGCGGGAGCATGCCTCGATCCCCTCAGCGGCGGCTCCAACCCCGCAATGGTGAAGGTCTCTGCCGGCGCACCGTTTTCTCCTTGTGTGCCCCCCGCCGGGTGGCAGACGCCCTCTCTTTTAGTGGCATAGCCTCACTAGCCACACCAGTCCCCGCCTAAACGACGGGCGAGCCGTCGCTACCAAGATGAGAGTGGTGCGGCATAGGTAGAACCACAAGAACCTCGGACTGAGTTAGCGCCAGTGTTTCCGGATCAACAATCGTCTGCTGAGCCGCCAGCCCGGAGGCGTACATACTCGCCAAAAAATCGTCGATCTCAGCACGATCCATGGCTTTCGCAAAGGCGTCCCGGCTCCCTTTATTACCCGACGGAGTTTCTACAAAAAAAAAAAAAAAAAAAAAACAACGACTTAGCCTGGGGCAAACTTAAGTAAGGCATGCTGTGGCAGAAACTGCTTACCAACGGCATGAGTCAATTGTTGATCAACCAACAACTCCCAACCAGTGAGAAGGCGAAGGTTCAGAAGATTGCGATTCCGCTAACAGCCACTGATACGTGCCACGCGACACTTTTCTTCACGAGTCAGGTTATAGCACAGGCCCTCTACAAAAAAAAAAGTGAAGTAACCGTTAGTACAAACTATAAGGACTCACAATAAAAATCACCAACTTTGGTCAGCGGAGACCGACACAACCTCGGATAGGCTGAAACTCCGACTTAATCCTAAACGTCGGTTCCCCCTCATTGGATCTCGCTTGGTACTCCCACCCCGCCGTAGCAACATAGAAGGTACCCCGCCAATAGGACATGGAATCCTTCATGTTCTCAACAAGCTTGGGCGCCCCCTGGCGGCGACTCAAGTTCACATGCCCTCGGCAACCTTGGTGCTTCACGTACTCTAGCTCGTAGAAGTATAACACCTCCGCCACAATTGGCCCCTCACAACCGGACAAGTGCCATAACGAGTTCAGCGCCATCATCAACTGCCACATGTTGCGACAAATCTGCCCAAAGGCTAGGCCAAACTCGCATACCAGAATCTGGAGATTTGATAACAGCTGAAACGACACTCCTTGGCAGAAGATCGCCTCGTGCACAGCAGCACACCCCTTTGGAAGGATCGAAGCCTTTTCATCCGACTTCGGCGGGCGCAACTTCACTACACCTGGAAACCGAAATATCAGCTTTAACCGGTTGACGGCAGCAACGGTCATCGGCCCTCCCGCTTCGTCAACAAGTGTGCCGTCACGGAGCACCCACGCTGGCTCAGTATCCTCCCCATCCAATTCTCCCCCGTCAGCGGAGCCGCTAGCAGCACTATTACTCGCCAACCGCTCCTCACTCCTATTTCGGGCAGCGACAGCCTCTCCAGCCCTAGAACTCTCTGAACGCGAAGCACGGCCCATAGTTACTTCCTAGGGTATGATTTGTAGCGGCTCGATCTCTAGCGGTTCTGGCAGTAAGGTTCCTGCACGGGCAGATGGACGCAACGAGTCAATAAAAATTTCATCCGCCACGCTGAATGACACGTCAGACCCGGAGTCCTCACTACTTGAAATTTCTACGACGTTAGCCATCCCAAACCCTAAAACCCAAATCAGTCAGTTCACACAAAATCTAACCCATCCCTATGTCAGTTGCATTAAAGAACATCAAGAAACAATTACCCAGAAATCCCAAAACATGAACAAAACACACACTCAACCCATATTCGACCATCTAGCAAATCCCTAAACACTACCTCTCTGCCAAACACCATAAACCTACCCCCAAACTTCACTCTGCACCCTCGGAACACACCGGGGGAGAACAGATCATACACCAAAACAAAAACAACAAAACCCAGAAACTGGCAGTAAACAACACAGATCCAATGAAACAGGAGTGGAATTCGAGATACCAACCTCAACACAAACCCTGGTCCGATCGAGAGTGCTTGTCTTCACCGGTGAAGATTTCGTCCCCCCAGGTTCGATAACTCCACAGAATCCTGGTAGTCCTCTTCACAAATCGTAGACGAATAGAGCTTGAAGACAACGACTCCGGTTTGAAGATTTTGCAAAAGTGTCAAATCTCGCTAGGTTCCCCCCCCCCCTTTTTATGTTAACGTCAAGGAATTCTAGGCCGTCCGCTAAAAAACGACATTACGCACCAGCCGTACACGTGTCCCACGTCTGCACTTACCATCCATAATAACTCGCATTAATGGCGAGAAGACGGCCAGCCTGAGGAGGCACACCTCCACACGCTAACCCTTTACAAGCCAACCACGTGCCAACCCCTTTCAGACGAAGAGTCCAATGGAAGTAACTGGCAGAAGGGAAGATCACCAAAGGGACGAAGTCTCCGCTAAGCGAAACTCCGCTAGCGGAACTTCTCCCTTGTCACCTTCCAAGGGACGAATCCGTTAAGCGGAACTCCGCTAGCGGAACTTCTCCCTTGTCACCTTCCAAGGGACGAAGTCTCCGCTAAGCGAAACTCCGCTAGTGGAACTTCCCCCTTGTCACCTTACAAGGGATGAAGTCTCTACTAAATGAAACTCCGCTACCGGAACTTCTCCCTTGTCACCTTCCAAAGGACGAAGTCTCCGCTAAGCGAAACTCCGTTAGCGGAACTTCTCCCTTATCACCCTGCAAGTGAGGCAGCTTCTGCCACCTGACATACCCCACGCGGAACCCCCTTCCCATCTTGCAAACTGCGTACTTTGCTGAGCACAACACCGCTCACTAAGATACCGCCAAGCACGTCCCAGCGACGCTGCTTCCTGTTTACTACCAGCAGGGGGATTTCCGCCAGCGGCGTTACTGTCAGATTACGTCCCTCCGAAACACGGGGACTTGCCAACAGTCTACGACTGCCCTGATCAGGCACGTTGACCCCCGTCACTTGGGTACTAAAGATTGGGCTCGCTACCCAACACCCTCTGCTCCGTGCAGCTCCCCCTCAACAAACAATTTACTGACCATCCGGAGGTCCATCTTAGCCGGTGAGTGGGGGACTCCCTGGGGGGCCTAGTAGGGGCCCACCCAAAAGGGTATAAAGCGTTCGCTCAGTAAATCCATGGTCGACAATGCACTGACTCTAAATATGTTGTTGCAAGTCTAGCGGAAGGTAACGCTTCAAACCGCTGAGCATCTCCCCAACCAAGATTGCCCTCCTTGACTGGGGACTTGGGGGACTTGTACCTACATGTGCATTTGCAAGCACAATTAGCTATAATGAGCTACGCTCATGGTACCGCCAGAGATACAGACTTCCACCAAAGGAGTAACCTACGAATACACAGTCAGGCGAGCTACAGCCCGAGCCTCGGATTGCCCCCAGATCACCACCGACGCTCCGCCACGCGCCATGCCAAGATGGCATCAGAAGCTCCTAACGCTGGAAATCGAAGCACATCAGTCCTACATCAAAAACAAGGAGAAGATCAGCCTTCTCCTCATCTATAAAAGGTTATTTCCTCTCTCCTCATTAATTACGCATTTACTACTCATTTATTGTTAAGCTGTCTATATGCATCGACTGACCTAGGCATTATAGAAGTGAAGACCGCCCAACGCGGTCACCCTCTGACGCCCTGTCTTTCATTTGATAGCTAGCGAAGATCATCAAGTCCTCAGAGTAGTGGTCCGCCCACCAGACCTGTGTTGAACGAAGGTTTTGCAACCGCCGGACTTTGAGCATCAACACCAACGTTGTCTGACTGGAGGCCCATGAAGCAAGAGCCGCGGCGAATGAACTCGGAGACCCAAGTCCTAGTCAATGAGGAGGTTGAGAAGATGCACAAATCAGGAATTATCAGGGTGGTCAAGTATAGCCAGTGGCTATCCAACATAGTGCCTGTTCGCAAGAAGAATGGCAAAATGAGGGTCTGCGTGGACTACAGAGACCTCAATACTGCTACTCCTAAGGACGTCTACCCCATGCCAGTTGCGGATATGTTGGTGGACGCAGTAAAGGGGCACGAGCTATTGTCCTTTATGGACGGGACAGTAGGCTATCACCAAATCCCCGTAGCGGAGAAGGACACGCACAAGATTGCGTTCCGCTATCCTGGCTTCGTGAGAGTTTTTGAGTATGTGGTTATGCTCTTTGGTCTAAATAACACAGGGACCACATACCAGCGGGCCATGAACCTAATCTTCCATGATGTGCGGGCTCATCATGCGAGCCCAAAGATGCGTTGGCTCATCCGAAGACATGGTTATTATTGGCCAAGCATTCTAAAGGACTGTATAACGTTTGCAAAAGGTTGCCAGGATTACCAAGCACATGGGCCAGTCCAGTATATTCCAAATATCCCTATGCAGCCTATCATTAAGCCCTGTCATGTGCGAGGCTGGGCACTGGACTTGATTGGAATGATTCACCCTCACTCCGCTCTTCAACACAAGTTCATAATTGTTGCCACTGACTTCTTCACCAAATGGGTAGAGGCTGAGCCTTTGAAAGAGGCTTCTGGCACCATAATCTGGCAATTTATCTTTCATCACATTGTTTGCAGGTTTGGCATCCCGGAGGTTTTGGTGTCTGACAGGGGGCAGCTTTCATGGGTGGCAAAGTTGAAAAGCTCGTAAATGACTTGGGCATATAATTCATTCATTCAACTCCCTACTATACCCAGTTTAATGGCCAAGCGGAGGCCAGCAACAAAATCATCATCACTCTCCTAAAAAAGATGCTGGCAGAAAATCCTCGCCAATGGCACGAGACTCTATATGAGACTCTTTGGGCCTATCGTACATCCAAGAGCAATCATATAGCCACGACGCCTTACGCTCTCATGTTTGTCTATAATGCAGTTATGCCCTTAGAAATCAACGTTCACTCTTTGCGAGTACAAGAACAGCATCATTTGATTGGCGAAGATTATGTCCAAGCCATGTGGCAAGAACACGAAGACCTTAGCGAAAAGCGCTTGGAAGCTTTGGACAGTTTAGTGATGGAGAAGCAGAAAGTCGCTCACGCCTACGACAAGCGTACGCGGGGCCACAGCTACAAGGAGGGTGAGCTTGTCTGGAAGGCGGTTCTTCCGCTAGGAGAGAAGTTGGAAGGCCGTGGCAAATGGACGCCGCGATGGGAATGACCATTTGTTATCCACAAAGTTCTGGAAAAGGGGGCTTTTCACCTTAGAGATTTGGCCGGTGAATTCACCGGAATCCTATGAATGGCAAATAATTGAAGAAATACTACCCAAGTGTTTGGGAGTTCGAAGACCCGCCAAAAGCTCCATTACCAGGGGCAGGGGGCAAACATAGTCTTCCTCTGCTCGCGTCCTTATCTTCACAAGGGCCTACCCTAGAGGCCGCACTCTAATGTACTCGCCTCGCCTCGCAAGACTAAGGGGGTAATACTCTATATATTTTGAGCTCTGTTCTCGCAGCCTTTTTTTGTGTGCGTTTCAAATTTTTCAACATTTTTCCACAATTTTTTTACAATTTAGTGTTAAAAATAATGAAACAAAGCCTATACCAAAGGCTTCATAATATGCATCAGAAGATTGGAAATAAAATATTATTGTTTTCATAAAGTGGCTTTGCGGCCAAAAGCAATACAGTACATTTGGAAATTACAAGGCCAAAATTGGCTAAAAGTAAACTTTCGAGTCTTCTGGATCTTCTTTCAAGAAGAATTCAACATCGGCTTCAGCCTTTATACCCTTTTGAACCTTGGTAGCCGCTATCATCTGTACTCGAAGGATGGGAAGGGACGTGCTCAAGTTCATCCCAATCCTTCCACTTGTCCATCCTTCAGGCCAAAGGCCTTGTTACGTATAGACATCAGAAGAGCACGAAAGCCAAGTTGCCCCGTTCATCTTAAGGGCAAAACGAAAGTTCGTTCGTTAAGCCTAGGAGGTGGGGCACTGAAAAAGAGCGGTTGACCTCAGGGGGTCTTCCACATTCCTCCAGCATGCTCCGCGCGAGGGATCCTTAGGGTAGATTTCCCACGTGGGAGTTCCTCGTTGTACATACATGTACATTTGCAAGCATAATTAGCTATAATGGGCCATGCTCATTGTACCGCCAAAGGTACTAATTCCAACCAAAGGAATGACATGCGGACACACCGCCAGGCGGGCTACAGCCTCGGCGTCGGACCGCCTCCAGATCGCCACCGACGCGCCGCCACGCGCCGCGCCAAGATGGCATCAGAAGCTTCTGAAACTGGGAACTGAAGCATATCAGTCCCACATCGAAAACAAAGACAAGATCAGTCTCTTCCTCACCTATAAAAGGTTCTCTCCTCTCTCCTCATTAATTACGCATTCAATACTTACCTACCGTCGCTTTGTCAACATAAATACATTGACTAACTTAGGCATCGGAGAGTCGAAGACAGCCCAGCGCGGTCTCCCTCTAACGCCCATTGTATTTTACTTGACAGGCAACGGGTACAACATTATCAACACAAGTATCGATCCGCCCACCGGATCAGCGTTAACTAAGGTCCGGCTACCGCTAGACTTTTAGACATTAACATTGGCGCCGTCTGTGGGAACCCTTGAACTAAAGGTCATCCCGCTACAATCACCATGACTAACGACAGCGGGGGAAACGCTGAAAGGCAGGCGGAGCTCCCCGCCATTCCCCAGCCCTCCGACCCCGCGATCGGCGTTAACCGCGCGCTATTCACAACCCCGGCCAATCCCGGCGGTGAGGCAAACCCAGGCAACAGCCGCCCGTCAGGCCAGGATCTCGTCACCATGTACGAAATGGCACTGGCGGATCTTCATAAGGCAAACCGGGAGCGCGAGGAGGAGCGCAGGGAAAAGGCCGAAGCCCAAAAACAGGTGGCTGCGCTCATGACACGTTTTGAGGAATTAAAACACACTTTGGCCGCCACCGACCGCCCGGCACAGAGCGAGCAGTCACGCAGCACCAGGCGTAGTCGACCCAGCGCCGGCACAGCAG
>BDJD01003354.1:122403-133668 GCA_002564525.1 Rosa multiflora | reverse complement strand
TCTCTCTCTCCTCCCTCGTTCTCTGCCGGTGACTTCCTCTCTCTCTCTCTCTCTCTCTCCTCTCTCTCTCTCCCCTCCTTCTCTCTCTACCTGGTATGACGCCGGTATTCACCGACCACATCGCCACGGTCTCCGACGCCGTCACTCCCTCGCCAGGAAGAATCCATTCGAATCGCGAAGCAGCAAGACGACTCTGAGTCATCCAATTTCGCCGGAATGGACACCCCGTTCAACTCAATCAACTCCAAGCCCTGTTCGATTCAATCAACTCAGAGCCTCTTCGATTCAATCAACTTCGAGGCTCGAGAACGTGAATTGCTGGAGGTGCTACTCCGAGCCCAGTTCGATTCTGACGAGGCTCGAAAACTTGAACTGCTGGCTGTGCTCGGGGCTAGGGGTTCTGGTAATCCAATGCAAAGCCTCGCCTGAAGACGGTGAAGCACTTAGGGTTCCGGTCCCAGGTCTGCAACCGACGAAGGGGGGGGGGAGAAGAAGATGTGTGGGGGTGCCCATATCAGTTTTTTTTTTTTTTTTAAGTAACGGAACATGGGGAAAGAAAATTGAGTTTTAAATGTCTATCAGAGGGCAATACGCATCTATTGGAGTGCAATAGACGTTTTTACATTTATATAATCTCTTCATTTTTTTCTTGAATCAAAGTTTTATTTGTCTAATTTTAGGAAGATTAGTTCACATTCCAGTAACTGAAAGTCCTATTGGGGGGCAATACATGGCTGATAGTCGTCTATTGGGGGGCAATAGAGGTCTACTGGGGGGCAATACATGACTGATAGTCGTCTATTGGGGGGCAATAGACTATTAGGGCAGTAAACATCTATTGGGGGGCAAAAAAACTTTCCGGTGAGATTTTCAGCAAATTCCGGTGGGCGGCAGCCGGTGACAGGATTCCGGCGACCGATGACAGGATTCCGGCGACCGGTGACCTGATTCCGGCGAAAGTTGGCCTGATTCAGGCGGCAGGTGACCTGATTCCGACGACCGGTGACAGGATTCTGGCGGCCGGTGACCGGCTCCGGCGAAGTCTCCTATGGTTTCTCTCTCTTCCATTTTCTCTATCTCTCTCTCTAAGTAACAAAGGGGTGAGGAGTAAAATGTTAAAAACAAAAAAAAAATCTTAATGGGGTATTAGGGAAGACTCCCTTAGAGTGTATTGGGTAAGAGAGAATTAAAAAAACTTAATGGGATAAGTGGGAAAAAAATCCCTAGAAATGGGGTAAATGGACAAAAACCGTTTTTTATTTTTTATTTTTCTTGGATCCCGTGGCCCAGCTCCTTTTTTTTTTTTGCCCTTTTCCTATTCCATATGAATAACTATTCCCTTTCCTTTCAAAATACATATTGCGTCAAATATGTGTGTGTGTGTGTGTATAGGAGGCCACATTTTTATTTTTCGTTTCAGGCTATTAGAATCTCAGGACCGGTACTGTAATTTACAGAATCTTTATGGCAAGGTTTTTTATTTATATTTATTATAACACAACTGTTATATGATTGTGGTAGTCGAATTTAAGACTTCACACTTAGACAAATAAGATTATCCAACTCAAACAAATAGTGGGCTGTTATGGGAAGTTTTGATAAATAATGTAAAGTTCATCACGAAACTTATTCTTTCATTACGTCTCGAGCGATTGAGATTGAAGCAACGACATAGAATATACTTCCCACGTTGCATCAAATCCTCGATGATAACTAGTCGACTAGTTAGATTGGTAATTTGGTACGAGTACATCATGCACTACTTTTACCAAATTTCAGATAAAACAGTACGGTGGAGTGTGTTTTCTGGTCTCTCATATGCAGCTGGATCCTCCTTTGCAGCTGGAAAAGCAATAAGCCTAAGGCCTAACAATGAGCATGTGCAATCTAACATATTGGCATCACACCGTGTAAATTTGAAGCTAATATAAACACGTTTTTGTTGCTTGGTATATGCACATGTTATCAACTGTTTTGGGACCTTTTTGGTGTCATTTTAGGCTTCGAGACTTGTCATGATATATACCTCCCTGTCCTGCTTTATATCTATAAAGTTTGATGTTTTTCCATTTTCATTTTGTCTATGGTTGGCATGGATATCCTCATATCCATACTAATTACCAAGTTGAGCATATTACCCACTTTCAGCTTAAGTTAGCTAACAAAGCTAATCTCTCATAGGCTGAGTAGGCGCAGTCACCCTCCATATTGCCACTTTATGATTGGGGATTTCAAATGATCGATCCTTAAACAGATCCTCGAACTAAACTGCTTTATGTGTTGAGATTTCATATAATCATTATACAGATCCTCGATCTAATAGCACTTATCAAGTAAATTAAACTAAGGACAAGGAAGCGCATGCAGTTAAGAGCTAGGTTAGATAATTCCATATGCACTACGCATCAGATTATATCTGACACGACAGACTATGGCGTGAAGGATTTACACAATTGATCAAGGGAGTTCTTTTACATTACATATCTTATTCTGATATTACGTCATATTACAACTTTAGATATAGACAACCTGTACGTACTACTTCTACTTGTGGTTTGATAAACTCTCAATCATACCTTTAAAAAGATGGAGATCGTATCTAATCTTAAGCATGCCTTGTTGGTGAAACCCAAATTCATCTGCTTGGTCTTCGAGTAGTGCAACAATTCGAGGATGGTTCATTAGCTTAATTGGTATCCATACTTTCTGCTCATGATCATCATCCCCGTGTTTCGCCACAATAATCATCGGAACATAACCTTTCCGGATTTTGGCTGATGAAGAACAACTGCAGCTGCTGCTACTTATACTCATTTTTGATTTCCAAGAACTCATTTTCAACTTGAGCTTGTTGTGTATCCAGTCACACATGCATAGTTTTTAGGTTTTTATAGTAAGAAATTACCAGCAATATATAATACCTACTCCAATTTTCTGACATGGGTGATCCTTTTCATATCCGAAGAATAAGTAAATTTAATTAGTTAGTCAATTTTCATAATGATCTAGTCAATTGTGTCGTTGATTTTGGAGAAGGGATTTAGATTTTGTAATTCATTGATGTTGAATTGTTGATTTTGAATAAGGGATTAGATTTTGTAATGCTTTCATGTTGATTTCGGCTAGTCAGAACTCGGAAACTAATTATTAAATAGGCCATGGTTGGAATGAACTTGGGTCAGCGTGCTGCCACTGCGTTCAATATACTTCTGTAATTGTTAAAAGACTAAAGTGATTTTGCCTATTAATAAAAGCAATGGAAAAGGGTCAGGGGACAACTTGGCTTGAAGGAAAAGGGATGTACATACTACTACCTCCTAGCATAAAGATTCCGGAAGCAAAACCTTCATGAAGACGTGTTAAACAAAAATGGAAGATCGATCTAGCCCAGCTGACTTCAAACCGTGACTGGAACATTCGTTGTTTTTTTTTGGAAAAAAAAATGAAGAAGAAGGAGGAGGAGGAGAACGAATTGGATACCGATTTCTATCATTTAGAGCGTTTCTCATCCTACTAAAAATAGAATATTCTCTCTAATATGCCTTTTTGGCCTACCAATAAAAAACAGTGTTGTCACTGTAGGCCAAATTCCGTAAGTCAAAAATCAAATATCATCATATATATCCAACGGCTACAATTTGAAAATGACAAAAAAATGGCTGTTTTTATAATCAATGATATAATGATAGTATATAAAAATAAGTATAATCATAAAAATTAATGATTACACATTGATTTTAAAAATTATAAACATATCAAATATTAGGCTCATATAAAATGACATTTAGGGTTTAGGTATGAAAAACACCCCACGCGCCTAGAGAAAAAGAAAAAAGTCCAAGCGTGAGATCTGTGTTCTCTCCTGGTTGGACGCTGCCAGTGCCCTCACCGCAGGGCTCCGGTTCGGGAGAGGAGCCTCCTTGGTGTGCTCGTGCCGTTTTTGTTTTCAACCGATGCTCCTTTCCTTGGATTGGGTTTGTGTAGGAAGTTATTGGTGCGAGTTGGTCGGAATCTGCTGATCAAGCGATATGGTCGAATGGTTTCAAATCCGGTGACGACAGAGGGGGAGAGGGCTGGTTTGGGGGTTGTTAATCCCGATCTGGCTGTTGGATTGGGTAGTTTGGGCAGCCGTCGAGCAGATCGAAGACCCTTTATGGTTTGTAGGGGTGTAAATGAGCCGAGCCGGAGCGAATACTAAAGTGATCATGTTCGGCTCATTTGTTTTTTATCGAGCTCGAGCCGGGCTAAAGCTTGAATTTTTTTTTTCCATGCTCAAGCTCGGCTCGGCTTGATTTATCGGACGAGCTCGAGCTTGAATAGGCTCGGCTTGGCTCATTTGACTTGAAAATTTAAAAAATAAAAAAGATAGAAAAAAAAAATTAAATTAAAAATCCAAATTTGATGTCTGACCATCATACAAATCCCTTTTGTTGTCTAGAATAAACTCAAAATGATGAATCAAACTCAAAATTGCACTTAAACTAATTAAATAAGAATGAGGCCAACTCAGATTCTCTACCAATTGAAAAGGAATGTAATAAAAAGAATTGAAGAATTGAGATTAGAATAATTATATTTTTATAGTATAAATTTCATTAGTCGAGAGTCGAGCTTTAACAAACGAGCCGAGTTTTAACAAGCTCGAACTACTCATGGGAAATACGAGCTACTCACGAGCTAGACGAGCCGAATGTATCCTTGCTCAAGCTCGGCTCGTTTATTTGCTGAGCTTAATATTGAGCTCAAGCTCAGCTCATTTATCTTACGAACACGAGCCGAACGAGCTAAAATCGAGCCGAATACGAGTCGAACACGAGCTGTATCGAGCCTACTTACAGCGGTTTGGATCTCGATCTGGGTTGGTGGTTTGTCCCAAGGGTTGTTGTATTGCTTCATGCGAACGCAGAGAGGCCGCGGATCTGTTGTGAGTGGTCGGTTCTTGATCAGGGGCCGATTGGATCACCGACAAAGGTTGAAGGAACAGGAGGGGAGAGCCGGATTGCAGCTGAGGTTGTTACAGGCTTGGGAAGAAGTTTGGGTCGGGTGTGAGCTATTTTTAGATCTGGGCATGGCTTGGTTTCTGGATTTGGCTTAGCTCGGATCCGGCTTTGGTCTAAGCCTGGCGGGTGCACTTTGTTTTTCTTCAGTTTTTTTCCAGTTTTTTGTTTTTAGGTTTATGTTGTTAGCCATGGTTGACCCGTTTTTGGGTCTTGTTGTGCTTCAATGCTTTCAAACACCAACGCCTACTGTGATGTTGATCCTCTAAACAGATTGTATCACGTGTATTCACTAGCCGACGAGGTGGAGATGACTGGTGCTCATTCTTCCTTCTTGGGTCTGAGCCACGACTCAGTTAGTATGCCGGTGTTGCCTCAAACCATTTTGTGGCCCGTTACCAGTTTATGGTTATCTGTAGCCTCATTGGTGTTTTGGAGTTTTTAGCTCTACTTTTTGTTTATTAGAGTTTAGAAGGTTATGCTCAGATCAGATGATTTGACTGAGTTAGAAGTACTTGGCCTTTGTACTGCATTTTTTCCCTGCTTGTAACTTTCCTTCTACTGGAATGAAGTATGGATGATGATTTAATAAAAAAAAAAAAAATATATATATATATATTGGGCTCATATTAAAGATTTCAACAAGATATTTACAATAATGTAATTTTAATATTTAGTAACATTATAAATAACCCATGTATATAGGATAATTGATTTTTGGGTTAATTTCTTAAATGTAAAATACATATTCTTAAAGGGGAAAAAAAAAAAAAAGTCAGTCCCACAATTTGGCTTACCAAATTTGGCCCACAAAATTTGAACAGGCCAAATATTTTTCTTGATCCTTGGCAAATGGCCTACGATGGGAGGAAGTTTTAGGTCATAAATGGAAATATGGCCTACCGTGGGAGATGGCCTTACACCAATATATGGGGCACTAGTACATGTTCCTGGCTTGGTTTTCCCAATTAGTACAAACACTAACACTACCAACAACAACTTGATTAGTTGATTATATTCCGACAATCGTAAGAACCTTCATCATGGTCAAGACTTTCCGGCCGGGAGGTTAACCTATACGTGGCCGGACCGTTCTGTAATAGCTGAATTCCTCCCGACTTAGATTACCCTTGAAGCGTTATGCCTCAATCCAACCATGCATACATACTGTACATTGTCCTCAGGTTTTGCTATGGAGTTTGCTTTGCTTCTGCAGCAATTAGCTATGATAATGCCAATTCTAATGTCGTAGCAAGTAATTATGAAATCAACTTGTAGTTTCTAAAGCGTGATCTTGATCGATCAACTTTTGTTGATACATTAATTAATCAAAGATTTTGATTTTTGAAGCAACATGTCGCATATTAGAGGCATTCTATTTGGCACATACATGTTAAACAAAACTTGTTTCTTTGACTAATTTTTACAGCTGGTAGCTATCATACTAAGAACTTGCAACAAAAGGCTAGGTCTCTCCATCAATTTATCATATCCTTGAAAGTGTTAGAAGTCGGTAAGACCTTAGATGGACGGTGGTTAATATCTACATGTTTTTCATATAGCTATTTTGAACTTTGCATATAACTAGGAAGACTTCTTTGAGTTTCTCATCATTGCATTCACGTACATAGCATAATTCAATTAGTATAAGTTTTATCATAGACAAAGCTATAAGTTTTACCACAGACATAGCACCTGGACATAACCTTTTAGTGCTTTGTCTGATCGATCTTTTCTAGTCTTGTGCCTATATAAGGCAACTACATGTTGTATGTTTAGATCATTTAAATATTAAGAAATATGATCGGTCAAGAGAATGATATTCTCCCTCATATCTTATCAAAAAGATTAGCTCTCTACTACTATACTATTATTAATACTTGTGATTTGATAAGCTCTCTATCATACCTTTGACAAGGTGAACATCTTGAGTAATTATCTTAAGCAAGCCCTGTTGGCGAAACCCAAATTCATCGGCTGAATTGTTGAGTAGCGCAATGATGCGAGGATGGTTGATAAGCTTGATCGGCATCCATAGTTTCTCCATGAGATCATCTTCATCCCCTTGTTTCCCCACAAGCACTGGGACATAACCTTTGCGTATCACCTTATTACCTGATCTCTCCATTGTCTCAGTACTGCTGGTAATGAACTTCACATAGGCTGATAAACAAGAGCATGCAGCAGCTACTTCTCATTTTAATTTCCAACCCGATTGTCTTGATCGAACATGAACTTGAATTTGTCAGTTGCAATTTAGGCATCGTTTTCATCTTCTATTTATAACAAGATATTAAACACCAACACATATAAATAAATAATAGTCCAGCTTTCTAAATAATCCTTTATTCCCTTTCAAATCATAGGAAATTACTTACTTAGTCAAACTCATACATCAGTAAAGTTTAGTAATTAATTGTTGATTTTAAAGGAGGTTCGAATTCTATAATGCATGCATGATGATATTGAAATTCAGTAGTACTGCACTATATGTCGACGGAGTACAACAAAAATAATTTTAGTACTCCATCTTATCCATTATCATATATCAATATTTTTTTTTCTGAAAGGATCATATATCAATATTAATTGGTCTAAGCTTTGGTCGATCTCGAGAACAAATTTTATATATATTAGAACTTCATATATATCTTAAATAGCTAGTAAGGCGTGGATAGCCCATGCCTTGATGGAGATCATTGGATATTTCAAGCCGTTTTTCTCCATGCTTCATGCCCGACTGCAGCAGCATTGAACAAGCTTTTGTGAGTAACTGATAATTAATCGAAAAAATAACAATGCATTACGTAAATTAGAATGCAAGAGAGGATAGCTTAATTATCTCTTGGAAAAACAGCTTCCAAGAACCTTTAGCCAATCTAGCCAAGAGCCCCTCACGTTCTACTCATCCTACTATGATTTTTCGTATCCAAATCAGTCGTTCCCCTTCTAGTAGTGCATATAAGTCTGCAACAAGCACCATAACAATTTTCAGATTTTAGGCCAGTAATCTTCTAACTGCACATTGTCAATCTACAATTTGTTGCATGATTATTGAAACTGTAGTCCTTAATCTCTTATTTAGATATTACAGCCGATTCTTAGGACTTGTTAAAACACTTACCGAAGTCAATATGATAAGGTTAATGTAGCGTACACATCTACTAGAAAAACCGTGATTGGGTTGAGATCTGATCAGTCCTGGATAAAAGGAACTAAATTCAGTCCCTTATACGCCGCCAACACGGATGCAGCTACTGATTAGAAGTACACAACGTTCAATTTCTTAAATGGAGCTAACAATTAAAACAGGGAGCATATATAATCAGCAATTTAACAACATTATCAGGGCATTGTATAAGCACATATCAGATGTAGAAGCAGTTAGATGTTGGAAGTTGGAACCTCCCTTTTCATATCTAGGCTATTTTCAAACAGTTGTCTTTTCAGCCTGAAATGAAATAATTAAGAAAGGTAATTAATGTTCTGTAATGAAATAACACTTTAACATTAACTGCAGCAACATATAATTCACAATATTGATAACATACCCCAGGAATTAAAAGCTGTAGTACCATTTATATTATTACAGCAACTACTTTCTTCATATCAGAGGACAAGCAAGATCATAATATTACAACAATGAAGAGATGCCAGCAATTGGTCATAAATGGCATCCAACCACACCCCGTAATAGGATCCCAATAATAATGCAATGTAACATTTTTGCTGGTAATGAAAGCACTTTCTTTTTTTAATATCCTCACCCCCCTCAGTACTGGAGGCCTGGAGGAATTGAACACACTGTAAACACGAGGGTGACAATCTCTGTATATGTTCTTTCACAAGATTCTCCTTTGATTCGATCTCCAACGTTGATTTGATCCAAGGGTGGCGAACACTTGATCTTGAATCGAATGGTTGTAGTGTAAACTTCTTGTTATGTTGACGATTTGAGGAAGACATGCAATTGACCAAGGGTTGTAGATGCTTGATCTTGATCAGATTTAGGCCACGAGTGATGTCACGTGCACTACTAGAATTTTGGCCTTAGACATCACGTCATTTAAATCGGTTCAAAAAACACGTGATGTGAAAAATATATTCTAACATCGATTTCTGAAAAACCGATTTCTATATATATAATTAACATCGTTTATTACTGTTGACCGATGTCTATATTTTGATTCCAAAATTTTCAAAAACGCAGAAAGACTAAGTTAAAAAATTTTATACACGCGGCAAACAAAATTTTCCTACTTTACCTCACTCACTTTATCTCCAACATTCACACGCATACTCTCACTCTTCCCCGATACCCTATCCCTCTTGTCCTTCACCTCCCCCTCTCTCTCTCTCTTTATCTCTCTCTCACTGTCAAAGAAAGGCAAAGAAGATGGTGGCTGCGGTGAGTCCACCCCGGTGGTCGGAGATCGATGACGAAGGAGAGAGAGTCTTCCAGATCTACTTTCTCTCTCCTCCCTCCCTTTCTCTCGTTTGTGCTTTTGTCTATCTCATCGGTGAGTCCTCCAGTTTCTGGGTTTCGTTGTGGTTTCTTTAATACGGTGGTCGATCTTGGTGGTTCTGTAGGGGATAGAATAAATCAAGAACTGTGGAGGAAAGATGCTATGGGCGGCTATTTCTACTCTTACTCCTTACAGACCAAACCAAACCATCTTCCTTGCTCGTCAAAATGAGGGTCGGCCGTCGGCGGGAGATCAAGCTCAGAAATTGGTTCGTCTTTCATTTCATATCTTACATTCAAATGGGTTCTCTTGCCATATGTATTCCTTTCGTTTTTCTCTTTGATTTATGTACCATTGTCAATCCATCACTACACCAAAAACGTTAACACACAACACTTTTTGCACAACGGAAAAAAAAAAGTGTTGTGTGATGAAGAAAAGTTAATCACACAACATGTTTAGTAAACTTACGTTGTATAAGGCGGTTAAAATTCTGAAGTTTTTGTTTAGAAATAGAAAGTCATTGCACAACGGTTACAAGAATAATCTGTTGTGTGAATCAAAAAAAAATTTGCGGCAGATTTCCCTCCTAGATGGACTCAAATTTGGCTCCAAATTGTACAACAGTTTAGTTATTTGTGTTGTAGGAGTATACTTGCAAATCATCATACAATGGTTTTTAATGTGCCGTTGTGCAAGTAAGTGGCAGAATTTGGAGAAGTCTCCAAAATGACATTCATTCCCCCTCAAAACAAGCAAATTTAGCTTCAATGGTTTGTCATGCTTGCAACTTCCTACAACATAATGAACTATTTCTGTTGTGTGAATCAGAAATGCCTAACATGAGCGCCAAAACTGGCATTTTAATTGCACAAGCGGGAAATTTTCATCTTTTGTTCCCTCAGCTATGTAGCAATTCAAACAACGTAAATGTATCTATACGTTGTCTGAGTAACTTAAAAAAAAAAAACTATTGCTTAATGCCTTAGACAACTGAGGGCACATTTAAACAAAGTTGCTTGGCTATTTTTCATAACCTCTCGATCTCTTCTCTCAGGACGCCCAACACTCACAGCTCTCCATCTCTCTCGCGAAATCTCTGTCCTCCTCATCGTTGAACTCTCACGTTGTAATCTCTCTCTCTCTCTCTCTCTCTCTCTCTCTTCAGATTGCTCCTCTCCCTATCTCACTCTTAGTCTTCTCTCGCTCACTTCTTCATCCAACTCTCTTCTTTACCCAGAAATCATAGTCTTCCTCTCTCATTCATTCTGAAATCCCAAATAGGGAAACCCCAATCTTAGATTCCCCGAAATCAACCAAATCTCTATTGGTTGAACCCTCAATCTGAAACCCAAATTTCATTGACCTAACTCTCGTTTCCACAATTAGCCGGATTTACACCGCACAGCCATGGGCCAGGAACTTGATGAAGAACAAGCAACGCCGCTGGTCATCCTCCGATGGCAAGATTTGGACGAGTTGCCAGAAAAACGAGCTGATTATTAAGGCTCTCGAAAATGCGAGAACGGGGGGTGGAAGATGGTTTGCAGAAGATTACTCAAGAACAACGGTGAATGTAGGGTTTTGTAGAAGAATACCCGATATCCATTGCTAGTTCCAGGTGAACTCTCTGCGAGATTGCACAATTTCAAGAACTCGCACTGCTTATTTATGGGTATGATTCTTTTTCATGTTCTTCCTAGCGATAATTGGCCATTTTTGTTCTTTTTCAATTTCGTCAAATCTCTTGGTTTGATAAGCCTTAGTAATCTAATTTCTGTTTTACGAATCTCATCGATATA
>BDJD01003354.1:101390-119639 GCA_002564525.1 Rosa multiflora | reverse complement strand
CTTCTGATTTACACTCAGACAACAGAATTAATTGAACTCTGTTGTCCTACAAGTTAATCACACAACAGAAGCAATTGAACCATGTTGTCCTAAAGTTAATCACACAACAGATATAGTCTAAGATCTGAAGTTTGAAGAGTAATCAGACAACAGACAAAATAAAAAATGTTGTTTGACATGCTTAACATACAACGGTTGCAAACTGGCACTGTTGTCTGAAGACGCCCCTCAACTACTGCGCAGCTGCGCTGGGCATCTGCCGAGCTATCACACAACGGTTATAACACATACCTGTTGTCTGTGTGTTTATCACACAACTGTGTTCCACCGTTGTCTGATTTTTCATCAGACAACGGCTCACTCTACAACGGTGGGTCTTCAAATCACACAACTATTTTTTGCCGTTGTCTGATAACAAAATTGGTGTATTGCAAGTTTAGCTCATACTACTTGCTCAACCTAGTTTTCTATGTACTTGGATGGAACAAATCTTACGAACCTAGCTTTGCTGCTCTTTATGGTTCTAAAAATTTTAGCTTGTTGAAGTAATAAAATTGCTAAACCATACTAATTGTTATTGTTGGTGGGAAATCTAAAACAACTTTTTGCATTGTTGTCAAGTGCTTATAGTATCATGCTGTCATTTTTAATTTTGATGGGCGTGTGGTATAATTGTAGTCTTCAAGTGGGGTGATTTAGTTTGTGGATTTTATTGTGCTGTGTTTGTGTAGCTTTGTTGTTATATTTTGTTTCTTGGTGGCTACAGGCCCGAGGACTGAAGAATCATTTTACATATGCTGATGGCTTTGTTCTTCATTCCCTTCTTGATCTTTTATATATTCAAGGTTTGCAGCTTTTCCAAAGTGACTAGTGTTTGCTATCCTTGACCATTACTTCTTGCTTTTCAATAAGTAATCTTGAATGATCAGTAATTCCTACAAACTAGTAAGAGCTATTGCTAATTGATTATGTACTTTCCTTGGTCTTTAATTTACATTGTTACAAGACGGTTCTTAGGTTCGATATAGTGAGAGAAAGTCTCGCCTTTCTCTAGAAAGCAGAAACCCCAGATCTAGATTTCCCCCTCCTCCCCCCCTTTCTTGCCAGATCTAGATCTCTCCGATCTGGATCTTTGGCTTGAAATTCGGGGGAGATACTTTCCCTCTCCATGAGGCTTCTTCCCACCTTGACAATCGATGGCACACAACCCCGCCCACCATGGGCGCTTTTGCTAGGAGTTCGCCTCCGATCTGAGGCTGTGTGCCTCTCTTTCCCTTTCTCTGTTGTTTCCCTTCCATTATGCTCCTCGGAGCTCTGTTCAAAATGGGGTCTGCCAGTTAGTGCACTCGGTGATGCTTCAAGAGTCTGAACACCCTTCGGGTGCCTGTCTCTTCGATCCCTTGCTGGATCTCACCTACCTCTCTTTTCAACCAGGTTTTTTGGTTGATTTCTTGGCAGATGAAGGTCTTCTTATTGAAGATGGTTTGAGTTATATGGCTATAACTTTTGTTTCTGGAAATTTTTCGGATGGGTACTTCGGAATCGCTTTCGAAGCCCTCAATGATCTCTCGATCCGGTTGGATGTTGCTTCTGGTGGCTCTGTTCTCCATGAAGGTGGCGCTGCTGGTTCTTCCTCGTTGACGGCAACTGTGTTGGCTTACCAAGAACGTGGGCTTGCCTGGTTTAGGCCCACTATGTTTGTTTCTTTCTTGTATCGTTTGGGCCTATGTTGTCTACTCATGTTTCTATCTGGAAGACCTAGTTGTCTTTCTTGTGTAATAGGGTCTCTTCTTTAATATATCAGTTCTTGTTGTTTGCCAAAAAATTTTTTTTTACATTGTTACAAAACTAGCTCTTGATTTTTGATTGCTGGAAATTTTAAGGTGCACATGAGAAACCATATTGGTAGTCTTGCTCTCCTTCTAAAGTTTTGGTTGCTGCAACAAAGCTACATATATATTAATGATGTTTATATCATGTGCAGCTTTGCTATCGAAATCTGATTTTCTTTCTTTACATGCATGCTATTAAGTTTTGAAAACGTCAATTATGAGGTTACTTGGAAGCAAGTTTTACTGTACTTCCAAGGTATTGGATTATGATTTTAATTAACTAATTTTCTGCTGCTGATTCATTGTTAGTCCAGTTTTTTTCCATTGGTCATTGGTTATGGTTATGGTCACTGCTTCAAGATGAACATGAACTGAATTTAGGCAACTTGTATTGTCTGATGCGTTACCTCTCTTTGCAGCAGGTTATAGTATTTTCACATTCCTGTTAATCCAGAGTCTGATACAGAATCAAGTACTACTATCACCATAAGTGAACCATCATCGAGCAATGGTAGATCAAGTCAGCCTGGTTTTGGCACTACTAGTAGCCCAACATTGGGCACTATCACCATAAACCCAAGTTCTGGCACTAGCATCACCATAACGCCAACTTCTGCAACTACTATCACCATAACCCCGAGTTCGGCCTCCGCTACTATCACCATAACCCCCAATTCGGCCTCCGCTACTATCACCATAGCTCCAACTTCTGGCACTACCTCAACTTCTACATCTGGACACACTCCATATCCATCGGTAAGTATATATCTTTCTTTTTCATAAAACACAAGCATTACATCATTTGAGACTAGTACTTCTACCTTCAATAGAATTAACAATTTTGATCTAACATAGCCAGGTAGCATTATGTTTTTAGTATGTTTATGTTCCTTCATGCATTGAATTGTTGGTCAATTCATGGTGCTGACTTTACTTATTGGTTGTGTTTTTTCTTTGTAGGCAACAGAGGTGGCATTGGCCCTTCATTATTTAAAAGATTGCAGAATAGCTCTGGAATATGGTATGTCTTATTTCTTGTTAATAACTCGTGTGTGTGCATATTATATTTACTGTTGTTCTATTTGGGTCTGAACTTTGCAGAAACAAAGGTGCTTTCAAGTTACATCATTAATTAGCAAATCTCATCTTATGTAGAAAGTCATCATAATTCCATCATTTTCATGTCCATGTAAAAAAGGATTTCTATTTTAGGGATAATAAAATTTTATTTTGTCGATTCTATTGGTGCTTAATAACCAGAAATCCCACACACTAGATATTTATTAGTTACATTGGTGTACACAGTATATCTTAAATGTTGACATATATTTTCCCAGTCCATAATGTATAGAGTTGTCCTGTGTATTTATCAGCAGCTAAGGTGTGGTTCAGTATATCTATGGGGATCATCTGTGGGGATTCTATACAATACATCGCGTGTTTTGGCTCATTAACTGCAATAGCATGATTGTCTATTCTTTGCTTTCTTTTTCACTTTGTTATTTCTTAGGCTGATATTGCTGATAAGGTGTATCATCAGGGTTGCAGTTTCTTTGTAGGATCAACTTGCAAAAGAACAGAGCAAAGCAGAGGCATTATCAGCTATTGTATATGGAGGAGTTTAGAAGACTTCAATCTTGTTCTTCTTCTTTTTTTGTTGTATATGGAGAAGTTTAGGCCATACGTCCCCTTCTCCCTACTATTTGTACTCTTTTTATCAATAGTATTAATGAGAATTTTCTTTTGCTTACTACTGGTATTCTCATTGTGAAACTTCTCTAGCAAAGAAACTGATTTAGTAATCACTTCTAAAATAGAAATTGAAGCAAAAAGATCGAAAACATTACAATTTGAAATAACAAATTGATGTTATAAATGACAAAGGACATCAGTTCTATCTATAAAACATATGTCTAATACTGATATATAAATCAATTTCTTATGTAAAACGATGTCATAGTAGGAAACAAAATCAGTTTTGTATAAATCAAATGATGTCTAGAGTCATTTTATACATCGGGAGCTTATAAAAAACTGTCTAGAGTCATTTTTAACATAGGCTAAAAACCGATGTCTGGGATTTCCCGATCTTTAACATCACCCACTAAGACATCGGTACATTTTTTTTAACATCGGTTTCTGGCCGATGTTAAAGGAAAAAATTCTAGTAGTGGTGGTGAGCGTTCTTCGGCTTTGGTAGGGGATGAATCGGCACGTGTGTTTGGTGCTTGTTGATTCTCCATGAGCTTGATGAAGAACTTATAGGGGATTTACTTTGTTGACGGCTTGTAGAAGGCGGTTGATCAAGGGATGCAGAGGCTTGCTCTTGATCAGATTTGAACCACAAGCGATGTCACGTGGTGAGTGTTCTTTAGCTTTGATGGTGGATGAATTGGCACATGTGCTTAGTGCTTGTTGATTCTCCACGAGTTTGATGAAGAACTTGGGAGAAGCTTTGCTTTGTTGATGACTTGAAGACAGTGGAAGATCAAGGGCACTTGAAGACGACGGATGATCAAGGGCTGAAGAGGTTTGATCTTGATCAGATTTGAACCACGAGCGGTGTCACGTGGCGAGTATGGCTTTGATTGGGATGAATCGGCACATTTGCTTGGTGCTTGTTGATCCTCCGCGAGTTTGACGACTTTTGAGCTTGTAGGTGATTTTCCTTGTTTGTTTGAAGTCAGTGAGGTGATGGGACCGACTATTTGGCAGCTTGATGGTTCTTCACGATCTTCCGAGACTTCTGAGCTTTGGAGAGATTTCTTCCGTCCGTCTATCGTCCCTCACGTCGACCCCTTCTCTTGATTTGAGAAGGAGTATTTATAGTGTCAGCTTTTCCCTCAACTTGGAATGCATTGATGACACAACATTAATCACATACCTTAATTGTTTAATTAAATCAATCAGTTTTAATTGATTGATTTAATTATTTTTTATTTAAGGAACATGCCAATCAATTATGATTTGATTTAATGCTTGATTTCAATCAGAATTAAGCAATTTAATTTAATTGATATTTGAATTTAATACTTGATTTCAATCATAATTAAACAATTTAATCTTATCGATATTTGTATTTGATGCTTAATTTTAATCGAGATCAATCAGTTTAATATGATTAATCCGTTTTAAATGCTTAACTAGAGCACCAATCAACCAGCAATAAATTGACGCTTCCACAATTGATGTTTTCGCGTCATTCAATCGATGGATCACTCATGTTTTGACATATGCCATCCTCGAAGCTCACATAATTTTGGTGACGTACAAGCCACGTGTACCTTTTGTAGGACCCATGTGTGATGCCCCGGAAATTTGTATTTATTTTCCGAGGACTTTCCGGAATCTAAATTGTGGTTATAGGACGGTTTCGTGGCTCGTGGACAGAGCAGAAGTATTTCGGACGAATTTTTATTCAAAAAGTGTGGATTTAGGAGGGGGTTCAAGGTTGACTTTTGATACGTTGAGATTCTTTGAAAACTTCCTTTCGAAAGTTGTAGAGCGCATCAATACGAGTTCGTGGACATGAGGTACGCGTCAATCGGAGCTCGTATGAGAAAGTTATGGCTATAGGAATAAGTTTCAATTTTGGTATAAATAGAGAAAATCAGAAAAATGAAACCAGAAATCCTATTTCCTTTTCCGGAAATTTTCCCATTCTCTCTCATCTCTCTAGGCTGCACATTCAGACTTCAGTATCTGAGTTTTTCGTTTGACCCGACCCTTCTTTTCCGGCCAACTCCTGCGGTCTCTGGCCACGAAACTCTCCAGATCAGTTTGTTAGGTCCATAATTACCTAGTAATTATTCCCCTAATCTTGCACTTTTTCTTAACCTTTGTGTTTATTTATATATATTTATTATTTTTTCCTTATCATGCTAGGAAATGATGGAGCATCTTGGAAATGCACTAAAAAGTCAATCTTAGCACATTTTCCTACTCCAGCTAGGAGAAACCAAGCTAGGCAAGGAAGGAGGAGCGGCAGGCTGACCAAATGAACCCAAAATGAGTTGAAACTTTTCAGATCCATTCTAGACATCCTAAGGATCATTTTTTATGAAGAGTGTAAGAGCTAGTTCGGAGTGGAAGCCCTTCAAAAGATCGGCACAAATTTCTGACTAAAAGACGAAAACTGTAAAACCGGACCTGTACGGATTCCGGCACCATTTCCGGCCAAACCACGGCCAACTAAGCTCTGAAATTTTACCTGGATGATCTAAACTTATGGAGGAACAATTGGTATGAATAAGTCAAAGGCCAATTCCAAACTCTCGGTGGAGATTCAATTGAAGGAAGAAATGAGAATAAAATGCGCAAACGGACAAAAAAAAAAAGGTCAACTGTGGTCAACGCCGGATTCCGGATATTTCCGGCCTAGTTGGCCGACCGAGAACATGTGTGGAGGACAGGAAAGAGCTGATTAGGGTTAGAGACTTTAGGTGGGAAGACTTTAGGTCTAGGTTATTTTGAAATTCAAAAGTTGAAAGATGACAAATGGTCCAATTCTTACATCTTACACCTTTGTCTCACATTTATTACCTTGTTCCCCTACACATTGACCCTTCTACGCTTACTTTTTCTTCTTCACCAAAATATATATGGGTTTTCTAGGTCATTTCTATGTGGAGTCAAAAACTAGATCAACATTTTGTGCTTACAAATTTGTCAATCACATCTAGCCCTTCATTGCTTTTGATCTCTACCCTTGATTTGAATTGCCTTGGCCTTTAAATAGCCCATTTTCTCTCCCCAAAACTCCCCCTTGGCTCCCTCATTTTGGAGCATCAAAATCTATCTTTTCTTTAGTTTTAGGTTAGTTTTTCATACCTTGTACATAGTTCTTTGAGTTTGTGTGAGAAATAGGTGTGTAGGCACTTGGGTTTCACCAAAACCGAAGTTAATACACATTCTAAATCAATCACAACACTTGATTTCACACATCCAAGCCTTTGTTCTTGAGTTTTGTGGATGTGTATGGTGTTTTGGGTTGTAAAATTGAAAATCCCATACCTTGAAGCAATTCTCTCATCATTTTTCATCTTTGAGAGCTTGGTGGGAAGTTGGTAGTTTTTCTCTTTTTCTCTTCCTTCTCTCTTTAATATGATGTTCATGGCTTGTATTTGTAATAACATGTGTTGTGAGTAGTTGGATTTGAGGCTAGGGCTAGCTCTAGCCAAACTTATGTGCAAATAATGTAAATTCCCATGTGTTTTGATGTTTATGCATGTTTTGAATCTTTTGGCTACTATACTTTCATGTACCCTAAGTGTGTTTATAGATTTATCACCTAAAAGCATGCTTTAGGAAATTAATGAATCGGAAACACGAACTTGATAAATTTCCGGAAGAATTTAGGCTCACGGCACCATAGGCCATTTAGGATCCGGAAGATTTGAATGGTAAAAAGGTTGTGTAATTTAGCTTTGCTTCAGAAGAGATTGTTAAATTGCATGATTAGTTGGTTTCTTGGTAGCTTCATCAAAGCACTAAGGGGAAATTTATCAAAGCATGTTGTTACATTAATATGGGGTTACATATTGTGCATGAGTAAGGTTAGGTGCGATGCCTAAATCTCTATTCTTCTCATTGATTTAGTCTCTACCTTTTTGTTTGTTTATTTTATTTTATGCAACTTAATTTACTTCATAAAACTTAAAATCAACCAAACCGCTCACTACCACAATTGTTAATATCATCCTCATGATCTTTAGCTTCCAAAGGGCTAAGGTTGTGAACTTGTAAAAAGGTAGACTTTACATGTGTTTTCTAGGTTTATTTTCACGGTGATCTAGCTAGGGTAGAGTTACTCAATCCTTTGGGTACGATACTCTTACTTTTTTCCTTTACTAAAACTTGACCTCCTATACTTGGGAGTATGAGACATCATACACCAAATTTGCACTTATTTTATACTCAATGATGTCTCCAACACAGTTCGTCTCCTTGCTCTGGTCTTCCCTCTGGCATCCTCTAGCGGCGATCCTCGGTGGTGGCTATGCTAGAAGGCGGCGAAGTTTGAGGAGATCAGACCCGATCGGTTCTCCGATCTCCGACGTCGGTGAGGCTTCAAATCAAGCTTGGGGAGCTCATAGCCTCCTGGATCGTTATGTGGTGGTTGTTTGGATCGATTCACGTGAAACTTGGTTCAAATCGGATTGAACAATAATTCACGGCTTGCGAGGTAGTTTTCGACCCTTTATGCTTAGTTTCTGACTTCGTGCTAGTTATGAAAATGGTTAAGCATGCTGTGATGAATATCCTTGTTGTTGGAAGTTTTGTGAAATATTGAGTTTTGGCCGGCGGAGGTGTGCCACCTCTTGTGGCTGCGTTCTGGCCATGTAAGGGACTGTTTCTGGTATTATATATCTTATACTCGTCAATACGAGCGTTTCGATATATAATATTCAATTTTTGGAGTTCGTATGAAATTGTTATGATTTTTACGGTTTCATACCAGTCGATTTATTCGATCCGTGAGGATTCGAGCGTTCGATCGACTTGTGGTTTAGACATATCGATCGTGGAAGTATTCCGGAGACTTTGGGAGGTCTCAGATATCGTTTCTCCTCGATTGGCGCCACTTTGGGAATTTTAGTTCAAAACAAGGGTTTTGGACTTAAATCGTTTGTGAATTGTTAATAAGTCGAGACCTTATGTGTTTAGATACTTGACAGGCTTGTGTTGAGCGGATTGCAGCGAATTGTGCTTGTCTTGGTTAGTGTGTGAAGATGCAGCGGGATTCAGAGGTGAGTAAATCTCACGATATTCGTTATGAACCTAATTACCATATTGTCTTGGAGTTATGGGATTAACTATGACTATAGTGGTATTAGTGGCATTCTTGAGTAGATGATTTCATATATATATTTTTGCGTGATATATATACATCTATGAATTTGTGGTTTCATTGTGAGGCGAACAATATTTGAAATGAGTTCATTATTGCTCGAGAATGGTGAAATTGTGCATTGAGTTGTGATTGTAGAATATCATGTGTTGAGATACCATGGGTTTAATATGACAGTCGTAAGTGAGGTTTAAGATATGGTAAAACTTGTGTAGGAATATCTGTGTGATGACCAGCAATAAGTCTTTGTGATGATTGTTATCCGTGTCATGATCAGTTGGATGATTTGTATATGTGTGATGACCAACAATGAGTCTTTGTGATGATTGATATATGTGTGATGATTTGTTGGATGATCGCTACCTGTGTGATGACCCGTGATATCTGTGTGATGATCGCTATCTATGTGATGATCAGTAGGATGATCGCTATCTATGTGATGATCAGTAGGATGATGGCTATATGTGTGATGATCGGTGTGATGACAGCTCGGTAGCGGAGTTGAATTGTTATTAAGTTAACAAAGATCGAGAGGACTGCTGTGATGGTTGGAGATGACAGCTCGGTAGCGGAGTTGGATTGTTATTAAGTTAACAAAGATCAAGAGGACTGCTGTGATGGTTGGAGCTACCTATGGATGTCAGAGTGTGGGGTTATGATGGTTACTATGGCTTGAATTTCTTGTCTTAATGTGACCTCCTGAACTAAACTATACGCAGGGGTTACTATGAACTGTTTTGCCTGTTTGAATTGTGATTTCCTCATTTTCTTTTTGATTGTTTGATTTACCTTAAAGGCCATAGTGGTGATAATTGTGCTCTGTGTGAGGATAGGAAGGTGATTCATTGTTTTCACTTTTGATGTCATGTTGATGACAAAGGCTTCCGGTGGGAAGGAGATGAGTGTGATCCTTGTGACTCGCCGTTGTGCGTCAAGGGATTTCCAAACATTATCTGAGGAGGTTTTGTTTGACAGGAAATTTGTGTAATGGGATGCTAGGTTGAGAATCTGAGCATGTTAGTCACGAGTTGAACTACGTAAGCATGAGATGGAAGATTTTGAAACAGATGGTTATAGTTGTGAGTTGTGTGCTTATCGTGGTTAGGTTGAGGTGACTTAAGAATGTGTTTCTGTTTTGTGGTTTTGAGTTTACTCATACGATCTTGCAAAAGCTTACCGGGTTTGTTATGTGGCAACCCGGTGCACCATTCAAACGGTGTAGGGGTTAATCCTGCACGTCAGGGTAATCGTGGCTGAACCTGAGCTGGCGTGCTGGCAGCATTACTATAGGAAGCAAATTTTGTGACTTTACCGTATAAAGACTTCCGCTTGTAGTGAGCTCTAAGGAGCATTTATGTTTTATTTTGTTGTTGACAATTTAATTCGTAAGCTTGTGTAATATATAACTCTGTGGAGCGAGTGTATATTAACTTTGAGGGTTTAGGACATCAGTATGTACTTGGTTTAAAAGGGAAAAAGTTTGCAGGTATTTTGTATTGATGACTGAACGATTAAGCATTTATAATTATGAGATTATATATCGATTTTTATTTGTGTTAAAAATCAAGGGCGTGACACCATGTGCCAACTAAGCTTGTTTAATTAGTCAGAATTTCAAAGATTAACCAATTTATTTAATGAATTTTATTTTCATTAAATTTCATGTGTCTACAAACGCCCCCACTTCAAGGTGCACCATAAACATGTGGTTGTCACGTGCTGGAGGTGTGACTTGAAGTCGCTTTTTAAGGCACATTTCGCGTGCTTTGTAATCAGCTTACTTGGATGAATTAGCTAGCCAACTTGATTTTTTGCTTGTGCCTTTGACATTGATAATTTTAATCATTACCTTGATGCATCTTCTTTTTTTTTTTTCTTTTTTCTGGGTATTTGACTTGAGACTTTTGATAACCATGCATGGCTACTTTTCCATAATTAAGTTTAGAATAAATAGGTAATCTGCATAAATGGGTAACCATGCATGGCTACTTTTCCATATGTGGCTTTGGAATTTCACGTTTTGCAGCCCCACCATTTTTCAAATTGGTAGGTTGTGAATTAGAGATGAAATCCCTTTTCTTTTTCTTGTTTTTTTTTTATGGGATTCGAGCTCTCAATATTGTCGGAACCATGTATGGAGATTCACAAAATCCTAACTTGAGTTGGTAAAGGTATTATTTGTGGAATGTTATGAAACTCCTAGATTCAAGGAAGATTGTGCTTAGACAATAATTTATTTGCTCTTGGGGAGTAATTAAGTTTGATCATGTTGGCGGTAAAATCTTCTTCTCCCTCCCTATTTACAGCCTTCCTTAGGCAGCGGCGGACCTATTAATAGGCCCGAAGGGGTCTGGACCCCCTCTCAAGTCTCAAGAATTTTTTGGTATATACTTCAATTTTAGTTACTTATTTATCTTATTTAATATTAAAATAGGCTTAATTTAAGTATTAGATCCCCCAAAAATTTCTATAATCAATCAATTTGAATAATAAATTAATTGTAATAAGAAACATAATTATTAAATTGATTGGTTGTTATGTCTGAATAAGTAAAGTAATTGATTTGTTTTATTTGAAAAATAGTAAGCAATTAATCTACCAAGAAAACTTAAAGTAATTGATGAATAAGCTATTACTTTCTTCACACATGAACATTTGTAATCTTTATATGAGTTTAGGAGATGTATAAAATAGAATCTTGCTTGATTTGAAGATGAACATCTTCTATATATAAGGGAAATATACAAAACATTAATTTTTTGCAAAATTTTAATATTATATACTAATATAGTCTGGACCCCTCCGGATGTCAAATCCTGGTTCCGCCCCTGTCCTTAGGAAATTATAAGACCAGCCAACCCTAGCTCTTCCTATATAAAAAAGGTCTATTAATCTTAATTATTTCACCATTAGTAGCGGCTGGTTTGATTGTCACTCAAATCATATTGTTGCCGTTTTCTTTTTTCACCAATTTAATGCAACCACAAAGGACGAGTGAGCCACATATGAATTATCTAGCTTTTTTTTTTTGGCATTCTTCTACTGCAGACCATAATTTATATGTCATTGACATGCCTCCTTTCTCAGGTTAACGAAGACAACACTACACGCGTCATGCATGAATAACAGGCTGTGCAGCTTTCCAATGACAATTAAGCTCTCATTTGTATTTTGTTTGTCTTTGTCCCAATGTAGTAGTGATGAGAATTGAAGAAAGTGGTTTACATTTTGGAATAATTTTCATATACTACTCACCTATGAACATAGGAGCTATTATTTTTTTATTTTTGCTTGCAATCACATACGTTAATAAATAGTACATAGCTAGTAATATTTTCTTCGCATGATTTTTTTTTCAACATGGATAAGCAAATGACCAAGCACATAGCAATCTAGACGTGGTGTAGGACACCAAGCAATTCTGCTTCATGCAACAAATTGAAGACAGCAAACGACCTAAGCACTTGAGTTCCTCCATTTCTTAGACTTCGTCGGAACTCAGCAATCAAAGTAATTAGTCTTTGTGTGTTTGTCGACGATGAAGGAAAGAGAAATAACATCCTAAATTCTTGGATTCCTCAATCTCATGGACGTGCGAAGAATCCGCTTCAAGCAATTTGGTTTTGCGTTTTCGTCAATTATGAAGGGAAGAACGTGAACGTCCTAAGTGCTTGGATTCCTCCATGTCTTGAAAATGGAAGAATTCGCTTCAAGTAGTTAGGCTTTGCGTATTCATCAACTACCAATGGAATAACGTGAACGTCCTAAATTCTTGGATTCCTCCATCTCTTGGACATGGGAGAATCTGCTTCAAGCAGTCAGGCTTTGCGTATTTGATGATAGCGAAAGAAGGCGCGAACTTCCAAAGATTATGCAGAGTTATGCCCCCGGGTAGATATTTAATGTTTGAGTTCTAAACACACGTTTCTTCTTTGACTTGGCAGACAACTCCAAATGCTTGAGTCATATTGAATCCAATCATCATCTTGAAGTATCTCTGAGCAGATTCATCTTTTTATTTTGTCGTGATTGAATTTTAGAGAGACTTTCCAAGCAGAGTTATCTTCTTGCTTTGATATGACCGTACTCAGAATAACTTCCCGAGCAAACTCATATTCTTTCGTTGGTATGACTGGACTCAGAGTAACTTTTCGAGCTGCCTACGTACCCTTCCGAAGAAAGAGATCAAGTCATCACGTAGTTCAAGAATTTATGGATGATGATTTTTTTTTGTCCTTATTTTATTTGAGCCTCCCTTTTCGGATTTTCAACTCAAAGGACTTTTTTTTTTTTTGGTGCCACGTGCAGTTTAGGCTCTTACTGGCTAGGAGTGTTGTAATTCTTGTGTGCTCTAAGGCAATTTGGGCAAGTAGCATGCCCCCAGCAAAGGTGGCGACAACACTGCTTCGAGTTGTTCAAAGATGATGGCAGCATGATTTGATTGAGCCACGTCGTCTTCAATGTCTAAATAGATTTTTTCTTATTGTGCGAGCTTCATGATTAGGTCTTTTAACACAAACCACTTCTCGGTCGGGTGACCGATGACACGGTGGTATTTGTAATACTTTGGTTCATTGATGCAATGCATCTCTTCCGGACGCTTGCAGTCTGGCAATTTGATTACTTTGTTTTGAAGCAAATCTTCCAACATGTTAATAGCATCGGAATCTGGAAAAGGGTAACATTTAGCTTCCAGCTCTTTTAGAGTGCAGCGCCTTGCTTAACCTTGAGTCGATTCAAACCTGTTTCGATCAATTGATTTGATTTTTGTTGTGATCTTGGCAGGAGTTGTGATGATCGCCAAAGACTCCATGACACGTTTTTGATTATGTGGTTCAACAATTTCACCTTTTCTTCTACCATGACTAGCGATGCTACGTTCCATGTCATGAGCTCAAGTGGCAAGTTCTTCAAAAGTGCGAGGCTTTATCCTCTGAAAGATGTACAGCAAGTCCCAATGCATGCCTTGAATGCACATTTCTACTGCTAACAACTCTGAGAGTCGATCCTTGCAGTCGAGGCTTAATTCATGCCAACGGTTGATGAATTCTATGGCTGGCTCGTCTTTTCGTTGTTTGGTGTTGGTGAGCTCTAACATGCTCACAATGCGACATGTACTGAAGAAGCGATTCAAGAACTCTTTTTCCATTTGTTCCCAGCTGTCAATGGATTTAGGCTCCAATTTTGTAAACCATTTGAATGTTGTCCCTCAGAGTGAGTGAAAGAATTGTTTCACAAGATAGTCGCCATCTGTGCTAGCGATATTGCATGTCTCGATGAAATGCGCAATGTGTTTCTTGGGGTTACCTTTGCCATCGAATTGTTGAAACTTGGGGGGTTGGTACCCAGTTGGCATCCTCAAATTATCTATCCGCTTGGTATAAGGCTTGGAGTATGTTAGCATATCTTGAGAGAGGCCGCCATATTGAGCTCTAATTATGTTGGCAATCATGTCTTGAAGTTATTGGATTGACCATGAAGCTAGGATGGAATTTGATTCTTCTTTTTGTTCAGAAAATGATCCACCAGACGAGTCTTCCTTATGACCATGCAGACCTTTTTCTGAGTCTTTGCCATGTTGAATTTCTAGCTTCTCCATAAGTGCAGCAATTTCCATATCCTTCTCTTTAATAGTTTTCTGTAGCTTCTCAACTGCTTCAGCTAATTAGGCTATTTGGGTCACCTGTTCTTCCACGGTGGTGACCCCTATTACCATGACTTTTGGTTATCATGAGATGATTTGGGGCATAGGTGTGTACGCAGATCAACACTGGCAGTGGGCGAAGGAGAATATTTTGTTGAGTTGCTTAAACATGCTGAACACCCTTGCTTAGTGATGTTTGCCCCTACTGTTGTGAAAGTGGTGATTGTCTTACACGACTTGGATGGATGAATTGTGAATCTCGCGAGTTGAGACGACTCTTTCCAAACAATACAATTGTTAAGGTTTCTACTCATTTTTTGAGTAGCTACCTTATTGGTCTTGTTTATTGATTTGAGTTGAATCATCTTGGAAGCCATATGCTGAGGAAGACAACTTATGATTGTCGAAGAAAGAGATGAGAGGCAGAGATGGTCCCATTGGGCGTGCCAAATTTGTAAACACGAAAATCCTGCAATGAATGAAAGAATGACACGTGTACAAAATAATACATTTTTTATTAATGAATTTGAGGGTTACAATCTCTGTATATGCTCTTTCACAAGAATCTCATCTGATTCGATTTCCGACGTTGATTTGATCCAAGGGTGGTGAGCACTTGATTTTGAATCGAATGGTTGTAGTGTAAACTTCTTGTTATGTTGACGATTTGAGGAAGCCGATTGACCAAGGGTTGTTTAGGCTTGATCTTGATCAGATTTAGGCCACGAGAGGTGTCACATGGTGAGCGTTCTTCTGCTTTGGTAGGGGATGAACCAGCATGTGTGTTTAGTGCTTGTTGATTCTCCAGGAGCTTGATGAGGAACTTGTAAAGGATTTACTTTGTTGACGACTTGTAGGAGGCGATTGATCAAGGGATGTAGAGACTTACTCTGATCGGATTTGAACCACGAGCGATGTCACGTGGTGAGTGTTCTTTAACTTTGATAGTGGACGAATCGGCACATGTGCTTAGTGCTTGTTGATTCTCCACGAGCTTGATGAAGAACTTGGCAGAAGCTTTGCTTTGTTGACGACTTGAAGACAACATATGATCAAGGGCTGAAGAGGTTTGATCTTGATCAGATTTGAACCACGAGCGGTGTCACATGGCGAGTATGGCTTTGATTGGGATAAGTTGTCACGTTTGCTTGGTACTTGTTGATTCTCCGCGAGTTTGACGACTTCTGAGCTTGTGGGTGATTTTCCTTGTTTGTTTGAAGCCGGTGAGGTGAAAGGACCGACTATTTGGCAGCTTGATGGTTTTTCACGATCTTGGGAGACTTCTGAGCTTTGGAGAGATTCTTCCGTCAGTCTGTCGTCCCCTTGTCTTGATTTGAGAAGAGGTATTTATAGTGTCGGCTTTTCTCTCAACTTGGAATGCATTGATGACACAACATTAATCACATAACTTAATTGTTTAATTAAATCAATCAGTTTTAATTGATTGATTTAATTATTTTTTATTTAAAGAATATGCCAATCAATTATGATTTGATTTAATACTCAATTTCAATCAGAATTAAACAATTTAATTTGATTGATATTTGTATTTGATGTTTGATTTTCTTCGAGATCAATCAGTTTAATATGCTTAATCCGTTTTAAATGCTTAATTCGAGCAACAATATCAATCAGCGATAAATTGATGCTTTTACAATTGATGCTTCCGCGTCATTCAATCGATGGATCACTCGTTTTGGTGACGTATGAGCCACGTATACCTTTTGTAAGAACCATGTGCAAAACTAAGCTTGTTTAGACAGAATTTTAAATATTAACCGATTTGTTGAAGGATGTCGACATAATGTGTGCCTCTCCAAACTAGGGTTTAGAATTGTAATAGGAATGTGTTCTAGGTATTCAATTGTAATCGGATTCTATTACCTTTTTGGGTACCTTGTAACTCCCTATTTAAAGGGCTCCTATTATCAATAATAGATACACAATTACGATTCTCCTACAATATGTTATCAGCACGAGCCCTAACCCTAGCCGAAAAAAAGAAAAAAAAAACCTAAAACCCTAATCACTAAAACTGCCGAAAACCTCCAACTGCAAGCCTCCAGCCACAAGCCTACTGCCGCAGCTCCTAGCCCACTCTAGAACCTGCCCCTGCCCCTTCAGCACCTACGAGCCCCTGCAGCACCTACACGCCCCTGCAGCACCTACGTGCCCCTGCGCACGCATCCCTGCTGCCCCTGCAGCACCAACTGCATCCTTCTCCTTTCCTGTGCACGTCAGTTTCTTGTAGGCTCCGAAACCTCTTGATAGGGACCTTAGATCAAAATATTTCCTTCATGAAAGTTGTTCGTCTCTGCCTCTTCTATCTGACCTCCAAATTTCAACCCTATTGGAGTCATTTTGAAATCTATACACCATTCAAAGTGGGAGCTGTTCAGAAGCGAACCTGCTGCAGAAACTGCTGCTGAACCTACTGTTTGCTGCTGCCACTTGTTGCTGCTATTGCCCCAACACGCCTGCTCCAACACGCGTGTGTTCTCAAGCCCAGAACCGTCATGTAACTTTTTGTAATTAAAGTTGCTGCTTTCATGTATTTTAAATTCCTTTTATTTTCTGCAGAATTTTGGAATATATGAATATATGAACATGGTTTTGAGTATTTAACAAGTGGAATTGTGGGGATTCACGCTTAATGAACTAAGAGTGTTCGTAACCATTGAACTAAGAATGTTCATAATTAAACGAACTAAGAGCATTCGTAATCAATAAACTAAGAGCGTTCATGATATTCGGACTAAGAGCGTCTGCATTGTGACCCTATTAAAAAATCATTGTTTGGTCTAATCCAAAATTTCTTGGAAATCGGTTTCTTGGTAGCATTAAGGCTCGGAAAACTTATATTAGTTGTCGTGGAAGTTTTTACTCTGAAACTAATCTATTCTCCTTCATCTTTGAATGTCGAATGCAAACTTGCAAAAACCTGACTTCACTAATCCAGATTCAAATGACATTTGTTATCACCGATGGGTGAATAACGTCAAGAATCACCTCACTACTAATGAGATTCTGTGGAGTAGAGCTCACAGAATATGAATTAATTGAGAAATCCTCTCAACCTTCCCCGTCTTAGCACTATTGGTTGCAAAGCAATATAGGCTTGTGTGCAATGCTAGATGGATTACGAGGTTTCATCAACTTATGTCATATACTGAGTAAGTTGACAACATACTCGTGAAAACCATAATTCAAAGGCCCGTTGAGCGTTCACGAGGCGAATTATAATAGCGCACCTAAAGAAGGGTGCAAGGAGTGGAACCCTAAAGTTAGGGGACAACAAAATGGACGTGTGGGTCCATACAACTGCCCTACAAAGGAAGGAAAACCACGAGATACATAGACACGTGGCAACATTGGCCAACGTGGGATCCATGGAGGATGTCCAAATGCATAAGGTGCATCTCAATTAATGGGTGAGGTAATGCTATAGATGTGGATCTTCAGAGCATTGGTTTAAGCGTTAGAATGCGAGTGAAAAAACAAAGCTGCACAATACAAGGTATATAAAAGATATGAGAGAGCATGAGGCTCATCTCGCAGCTGAAGGGACGTCAATCTCATCATTATGGACTTCAAATCTGGCGAGGAAAACAACAATGTTGATGCCGCAGATTTTGATTAAATAGTCTTTCATTTTCCAAGAATTATGTAATGGCAATTGTGCCTTAATGAATAAATGACATTTGGTTTTAACTCTTTCTCACTAGGCGTACTCAATTAAATATGATGTCTAGGAAAGTAATTGAGATTAGTGGTACTTAAGAGAGCCTCGCTCCACCGACATCTCTCTCTACTTCCCTGGTAATATTTGATTGGAATTACCAAAGGGATTGAGTGACTACAATTTGTCTACATTCCATTTTATTTGGATTTGATTTGATCAAGAAACTTTGATGTAATCGTTG
>BDJD01003354.1:78789-100871 GCA_002564525.1 Rosa multiflora | reverse complement strand
GACATCCATTCTTTCGAGTGAAAAGAAGTGTGAATCAAAAGTTGATTCAAGGAGAAGGGTCATGCCGTCACCCTCTACGGCAAGAGCTTGGCATTGACGCCAAGAGTGGCAATGTGCCACCTCTCTCCACTTCTCAAGTTAATTGTGATTTCGTGACTCAACCAAAATCCTCATTGATTGCTTCTAAGGCCCATCACTCGTTTCCCAAAGCCTGCTCTTTAGGATCGAGACCATCCTATGAAAATGATACATGTGTTCTCAGAGAACCTAAAGGGATTCTGTGGATCGACTCAACCAACTTGTGGACTGCTTAAATATTTTATGTTGTTGGTTGATATGCGGACACGCTGGTCACATGTTGCACTATCGTCCACACGTAATGCTGCTTAAGATGAACTCCTAGCCCAAATCATATGGCTACGGGCTCACTACCCGGATCATCTCGTTCAGTCAAATCATATGGCTAGAGAGTTTACATCGAAAATTTTCGATGACTATTGCATATCATTGGGTATTGATATCAAGTATCATATTCCCATGTACACACCCAATTGGTCTCACAGAAAAGCCACCGTTAAAGGACTACAATGGTAGCTCGGACATTGGTAATGCGCACCAATATTTCCGCTTGGGTTATGCAATATAGCATGCAGCTATGCTAATTCGTCTACGACTCATAGCAGCCACTCAACTTTTATTTGCGTTACAGCTAGTGACTGGGTTCGAGTCTAATATCTCGTACTTATGCATATTTGAGTGAGCAGTTTATGTGCCAACTGCACCACCACAGCGCATCAACATGAGTCATTGCAACGAATGCATATCATTGCAATATATATATATATATATATATATATATTTGTGTTGGACATAAGTCTCCAACCATAAGTCCGCTATGTAGAACCCTTGACATGCGATCTCTTTTTCGCTAGATTTGCGAATTGTCACTTTGATGAGACAGTCTTCCCTTCGTTAGGGGGAGATTAGAAAGTCAATGTTCAACAGGAACGACAGGAATTATCGTGGTCTGTCCCCACTATGTCTCATCTTGATCCCCTAAAATTGACGAGATCACATATACCTGCAGCAAACATGCATGCAAGGATTGATGTCCCCACAAGAGCACATGGTGCCACCCAGAGAAGATGGGTACTGCACCACTACCATGGATGGTGGTATGGTGACGCCACAAAGGTGGCATAATGGCGTCATAGGCCATGGGTTCCGCTAGAGATAGTAGGAGACCCATAGGTTCGATGGATTTTCGCCGTAGGAAGAGAGCGAGTTTGGCACAACTTGATCCATTGATCATTGATACTCAAAATCCGTCTCATGAGAATATTAAGGATTGTGGTTATGTCCAAGAGACATCATTGGGGGACGCCTCAATGTTAGAACCAAGTCCTGAGAATATAGAGATCTCTACGAACTACACAAGTGTACATGAGGACGTGGAATTATTGAGACCAATGACATCGAACCTTACTCCGTTGAAGAATGCCAACATAGAGAAAATTGGCCTAAATGGAAAGATGTGATCCAGGTTGAATTGGATTCACTAACGAAGAGGAAGGATTTCGGGTCTGAGATGTCAACACCTCCTAAGATAAAACCTATTTACATTAATAGGTCTTCGTTAGATAGCGTGATGAGAAAAAGATATGGTAATCTCACCTTATGGCTCAAGGTTTCTCACAACGCCATGAAATCGACTACGAGAAGACATATTATCTCGTAATGGATGTCATTGCACTCCACTACCTTGTCAGTTTGGTAGTTTCCAAATAACTGAACATGCAGCTTTCAAATGTGGTCACTACGTGTCTCTATGGGGATCTAGATACGGAATATAATGAAGGTTCTTGTGGACTTTATTTACCCAAGTCAAGTGGCTCTAGACCATGGAGCGTATTTGCAATGACGTTGAAATTCTCACTAAAATGACTACTTGATTGGGAAGGGATGTGATGAACTATGCCCACGCGTTTCCATGACAAGTTCCGGATGTACAATTGTCACGGTTTATGCTGATAAACATAATTGGAACCCTTGAGAGTTAAGGGAAACCGCTGAACACCTGAAATCCGAGTTTGAGAGGAAGGACCTTGGGAGAACACGGTTTTGTCTAGATTCAGAACTTGTATACCGTGTCAATAGACATTTTTGATAAAGTCAAAAATGCACCACGGTCGTCCGTAGTCTTGGCCCTAAAAGGGATCCGTTTCATCCCAGGGATGATGAGGAAGACATGTTAATAGCGGAAGTGTTTATTTATGTACAATAGGCGCATTATTGTACTTAGCACAATACAAGACCGGACACCTCAATTATTATGAACTTGTTGGCTAGATATAGCCCCGCGCCAACGCAACGCCATTAGATTGGTATAAAGACAATCTTTCAATAATTAAGAGGTACGATTGATATAGGTTTGTTCTATCCCTACAGAGAAAAGAGATTACTAAGTCGTTACCAAAATCCACTTTCGAGAAACATGTGAATAGCATCGGATTGAGAAAGTTATCCGAACTCCCATGATTGTAGCAATCAGGGGGAGATATTGACATCAGGGGGAGGCATGATGTCTACATGTTCGATCTCGAAGAGTGAAGGACGTGTTGTGCTCTTTTTGTCCTTCGACCAGGGTTATTTTTGTCCCACGGGGTTTTTGTTACCTGGCAAGGTTTTTAACGAGGCAACGATTAAAGCGTCATCACCAAGTTTGAGCGGCACAAGGGGGAGTGTTGAAGGATGTCGACATAATGTGTGCCTCTACAAACTAGAGTTTAGAATTGTAATAGGAATGTGTTCTAGGTATTCAATTGTAATCGGATTCTATTAACTTTTTGGGTACCTTGTAACTCCATATTTAAAGGGCTCCTATTATCAATAATAGATACACAATTACGATTCTCCTACAACACTATTTATTTAATAAATTTTATTTTCATTAAATTTCTTGTGTCTGCACACACCTTTCCATGTATCAAAATGACGTGCAACTTCTTCTACTACATTTATGGGATCATAAATACCAACAAATCAGATAGCAACTGACATGGATGGCCGTTGCAGACTTGCAGGACTTGCCCATTGGTACGTCAACGGCCATCATTCACTTTTTACTCCCGGCTTTTTTCATCAAAAGCGTATGATTGCAGAAATCCAGGCATTCACTGAATTTACTACTGCGGAATCATTATGTTGTCCGTTTTGCTTAAACCCTATACCCCGTAATGCCAGCACCTACTATCTTGGTGCTGCAATTAAGAGCAGAACTGCCCACCAAACTTTCTCATTGATATCCCAAATTTTCAATTCTTCCATGAAATGAATACATAAACTAAAAGTTAAGTTTCCTTTCTCACTCAGAAAACCGTTATTGGATTACATTCTATTTCCCGTCAGGAGTGAGACACAGCAAAATGGCAAACTTGTTGATTCCTTGGCTATTTTTAGTTCAAACTCTAACAGTTGTTGCCAAATCCAGAGCTAAAGTTCCAGCAGTCATAGTGTTTGGAGATTCCTCCGTTGATTCAGGTAACAACAACTTCATTCCAACAATTGCCAGGAGCAACTTTCCACCTTATGGTCAAGATTTTCCTGGAGGCCAAGCCACCGGGCGGTTCTGCAACGGCCGAATTCCTCCTGACTTGCTCTCCGAAGCTCTAGGCCTCAAGCCAACCATACCTGCATACTTGGATCCAATGTATAGCATCTCAGATTTTGCTGTCGGAGTTTGCTTTGCTTCTGCAGGGACTGGCTATGATAATGCCACTTCTGAAGTTGCTGTAAGTAATCCAATTAACTAGTATTTGATAATTCCTGCACTTGATTTCTTTGTTGATAAAATTTCCAGCTACGGAAGTGTTTACACTGATATACTAATCCATTATGTCGGCTGGGGTTTATGTATACTGTTATCGGTAGATATTTTTGTTCTTAGAATCTTTAGGATTTTCTATCAATTTAATGAGAATACAGCCGCACTATTTTTCTCGTTAACACTGGTATCTTTGTTGCAGGATGTGATTCCATTGTGGAAGGAAGTGGAGTATTACAAGGAGTACCAGCAGAAATTAAAAGCCTACCTTGGAGATATGAAGGCAAAGAAAATACTAAGTGAGGCTTTGTATTTGATTAGCTTAGGAACAAATGATTTCATGGAAAACTATTATACACTCCCAAACCGACGATTGCAGTTTACCGTGAACCAATATCAGGATTTTATTATAGGACTTGCTGCAGATTTTGTGAAGACAATATATTCTCTAGGGGCAAGGAAGATGTCCCTGACAGGGGTTCCTCCAATGGGGTGTTTGCCACTGGAAAGAACCACAAATATTATGGAAGACCATGCTTGCATGGAGGAATACAACAACGTTGGTTTGGAATTTAATGGCAAGTTAAAGGGTTTGGTGGCAAAGCTGAACAGCGAGCTTCCTGGTCTTGATGTGGTATTTGCAGATGCATATAACCTCTTGTTGCAACTCATAAAAAGGCCTTCTGTTTATGGTAAGTTTTGACTCAAAATTCCCAAATGATTGGTTCTGTTAGGCTATTAACTCCAAGTTTTAACTTGGACCAGAGTTTCACTTCTAAAATGTTTGCATTTATCAAATCTGTCTATGGCTTTTTATTTCTCAGTCCCCTAAAAGTGATATAAGTTTTCCTTTGATGACAGGATTTGAGGAATCAAGAACTGGGTGCTGCGGCACAGGGAGGTTTGAGATGAGTTTCCTATGTGATCCGCATAGCCCATTTACATGCCAAGATGCAGATAAGTATGTGTTTTGGGATGCCTTTCATCCTTCGGAGAAAACCAATCGAATGATCACAGATCATCTACTCAGAACTTCTTTAGCAAAGTTTCTTTGATCCTGTTTCTAAAGTGTAGTAATGTGCAACATTACGTTACTATTCTGGGATCATCTCCCATAATAATTGAATTTTCATTCCACGTATGACTGTATGAGCAAACCAGAACAAGATTTCACTAGAGGAAGTTAATATATGGACTTTTATTCATCTTTGAAATATTTTACATACATGACCAGAATGGGCAACCAGTTCATGTTCATAGAGTTAAATGCAGGTCATTGTACATAATTCAATAGGTACCAACCATGAAGCTTGTCATACACGACGCGGCACTTGCTTATACACCAACCGTAAAGACTAATGAGTACAAGTTACAACCAACCTGGCTTCAGCAACTACCTTATTTATACAGCACCATGGACAACCTGAAATCACGCAGCTGCCGGCTCTGCAATTTGCCTGGCTTCAAGTGTCTTCTCGTATTCTTCAATGGACTTGAAGAGCTCCGAAAAGTTACCCTTGCCGAACCCACCACATCCACCCTTCTGGTAAACCTCCCCTTTATCATTCTTAAGCATGCACCCAACTCTCTGTATGAACTCTATGAATATCGTCGGCCTGCCCATTCAACATGAGAACCGATTAACTCAACGTGGTTTTGTTGTCAATTTCCTTTTCCAACATGAAAAAGTATAACCACATCGCAAACAAGTGGCCAAAATGCCATGAATACGTTTTGCCACAAAACTAGTTATGACACCATAATTCCAAAAACCAAATGGACCCAATTTTAGTTCAGTAGCATAACTTTCGCACAATCATGAAAAAGATCTTAGCAAGCACAGAAAGCTATCATCTTTAAAGTCCTAACAGTCAATTATAGCAAAAGTGAAATAAATACCGTACCTTAACCTTAAACACAAAAACAAAAACTTCAACAAAGAAATGAAGAGAATGGCACATACCTATCTCCCACAGGCTTTGTGAAAATCTGAAGCAGGGTCCCCTGGTCATCCCTATCAACCAAAATCCCCAACTCCTCACACTCCTTGATCTGCTCATCCGTCAACACGTCGCCGGCCCTCTTCTTCAAATTCCGGTAATACGTCGGCGGCGGCGCCGGCATGAAGTCAAATCCTCCGACTCCGCTCCGCTTCCTCATCTCCCTCAAGGTGCTGAATATGTCTCCGCTGACCAGAGCCAGGTGCTGGACTCCGGCGCCTTCGTTGTGCTCCAGGTACGTCTGAATCTGGCTCTTCCTCTTCGTCCCGTACACCGGCTCGTTCATCGGAAGCAGCACCGTCTCTTCGTTGTTCGCCAGAACGACGGAGTTCAGTCCGCTCTCGCTCGTCCCGACGTCCTCCGCCGTGAACTCCGCGAACTCGTGGAACCCGGTGAAGCCTTTCACGTAGGCCACGGCGGCGGAGAGGTCGGGGACGTTGCCTACGGCGTGGTCGAGGCGGCGGAGGCCGAAGTCGAGGGGGAAGGAGGAGGGGACCGGCTCGAACCCGGGGAGGAACCACAAGTCCGGGTTCGGGTCGGATAGCTGGGCTGGGTCTTTATAGCTTACATACCGCAAAACGACGTCGCCGTAGAGTTGGACCTCGGCGATTGTGACGCGGTTGTCGAGGAGAATCGGTTGGGAGGCGGGTTTAGCGCCGTGGGAGACGCTGGCGTGGTAGGCGAGGTCGGCGTCGGAAACCTCGATGGCGATGGCGCGGACGCCGAGGCCGTGTTTGGAGGAGAAGGCGCGTGAGGCGGAGTGGTCGAAGGTCGGGATGGAGGCGGTGGAGGTGGGCCGGGTCGGGTCGGAGAGGGTGGGGGAGTAAGGGGCGGTGAAGAGGAAGGAGAGGTCGCCGGAGCGGAGGAGATAGGAGGCGTGGGATTGGTTCCCTGTGGAGAGGTCAGACTTAGCTACCATGGGCATGCCGAGGCCCCAGGAGAAGCGGAGGGCGGCGTTGGTGGCATCGGTGCACCAGTACTCGATGTGGTGGAAGCGGTTGACCTTGAAGCGATCGGAGCGGGGGTTGGACCGGACGAAGTTGGAGAATCCGACGAGGTTGGACTTGTTCTGGGTTTCGGCGAGGCCCATTGTGATGGTGTGCTAATGATGGGTGGGTGGTGAGGTCCGTGAGGATATAGTGATGTGGAGACTGAGAGTGGACTTTGGAGGGAAGTCCACGTGGCCGGGTATGGGTGGTGGTGAGGAGGGGTTTTCAGTGACGCAACTCCATACCGGCTAGGGTATATGGTTTTCATTTTCATGAAGAAGAAGAATTGAAGTTTGAGACACGATGTTTCTTAGGCGGTTGAGGGAAAAAGATGGATGATGGGGAAGAAGAAACATATTGTTTTCTATTGAGCTCTCGTGGCTAAATTGCATTCACATGTCAAAACAGATTAATTTCCATGTCTCTCATATCTTCCGAGAGGGCAATTACATGGCAGATAAGCTTGACCTGCCGGGTGTGGGTGGTGATTAGGATTTAGGAAGGGGTTCTAAGTCACGCAACTCCATACCGGCTAGTTTTGTTTTCATTGAAGAGAGAAATATTGAAGTTTGAGACTTTTTGTGTTTTTGGGATCCCTAAACAACCAGAACCTATCATTTTGGTCCGCACTTGCACCCTGCTCCAAACAGACTTCCCAAAATGTTTTGGACACCCAAACTAGAATCTCTGATTAGATTTTTGCAGTCTGGTTTGGGTCCCAAAATGACTTGGCCCAAAAATTAATTTGGGCATCTAGGCAGGTCTGGGTCGACAATTTGCTTTGGACACCCCCACCATGAAATGGCAGCTCTGCACCTGTAACTGTCAAGTTCGCTGCCCGTATCAGACCCGCCGCCGCACATCCTCCACGAGGTGCAGAGCCTTTCTCCGTCACCTCTACCCAAATCCTTTTGCAATTGTCCCATCGAAAGATCGATGGCGGCAAAATCACTATCCATAGTATGGTGAGACACGCATGTGCAGAATGAAAACTTCATTCTCGATTCTACGAGGCCTTTCATTTGCTTCTCTTTGGTGGAAGTTTTATTTTCCCAGAATGTATCCTATTGCCTAATTCTTCTTCTGATGATCGATTCAACCTCTGATCATAAAGATCTACCTTGGTTATATTTCATCTCTTTAACAATTTTATTAATGAGCATAACAGCCTTAATCGCCCTATTGTTCTGATGGAGAGAAGAACCTACGATTAGCTTTTCGGAAATATGTATTATTTCTAACATTACTTTCTGGTGAACCTCAACTTGAAGGAGGGGGAATTATTAGGTGGTCCTGGAGTACCACGTGGCACTGCCATGTGGTGGTCCCAACTAATAATATCACTAGAATGTGGTGGGGTCCATGCAGGGGTGAAAAAAGAAAAGAAAAATTAATTTAAGAGACCAATAGAAATCACTAAGAGTCACATGAATCAATAATATCATTCAGGACCACCACATGTACTATAGTCCAGAACCATGTAATAATTTTTTTTCAGGAAGGAGAAAATTTATTAAAAAGAGAAAAAAAATACATTCGCATGTGGGACATAAATCATACCAAAAAAAACAAACACCAATAACGAGGTAAAAAAAACCTCATTTCTACAAGCCACTCAAACAAATAATTAACAGAAAAAGAAACTAAGAAGTCCAAATTATTTCCTAAACTCCTAATACCCAAAATAAAAACCATACACAAACAAACTTTAACAAAGAATATTTAAAAAACAAAACAAACAAAAACAGAACTTTTAACAAAGAAATGAAGAGAATGGCACATACCTATCTCCCACAGGCTTTGTGAAAATCTGAAGCAGAGTCCCCTGGTCATCCCTATCAACCAAAATCCCCAACTCCTCACACTCCTTGATCTGCTCATCCGTCAACACATCGCCGGCCCTCTTCTTCAAATTCCGGTAATACGTCGGCGGCGGCGCCGGCATGAAGTCGAATCCTCCTATTCCGCTGCGCTGCCTCATCTCCCTCAAGGTCCTGAATATGTCTTCCGTGACCAGAGCCAGGTGCTGGACTCCGGCGCCTTCGTTATGCTCCAGGTACGTCTGAATCTGGCTCTTCCTCTTCGTCCCGTACACCGGCTCGTTCATCGGAAGCAGCACCGTCTCGTCATTGTTGGCCAGAACTGCCGAGTTCAGTCCGCTCTCGCTTGTCCCTATGTCCTCCGCCGTGAACTCCAAGAACTCGTGGAATCCGGTGAAGCTTCTCACGTAAGTCATGGCAGCGGAGAGGTCGGGAACGTTGCCAACGGCGTGGTCGAGACGGCGGAAGCCGAAGTCTAGGGGGAAAGAGGAAAGGACCGGGTCGAATCCGGGGAGGAACCACGTGTCCGGGTTCGGGTCGGCGAGCTGGGCTAGGTCTTTGTAGCTTACGTACCGCAAAACCACGTCGCCGTAGAGATGGACCTCGGCGATTGTGACGCGGTTGTCGAGGAGAATGGGTTGGGACACTGGTTTAGCGCCGTGGGAGACGCTGGAGTGGAAGGCAAGGTCGGCGTCGGTGACCTCGACTGCGACGGCTCGGACGCCGAGGCCGTGTTTGGCGGAGAATGCGCGTGAGGCGGAGTGGTCGAAGGTGGGGATGGAGGCGGTGGAGGTGGGCCGGGTCGGGTGGGATATGGTTGGGGAGTAAGGGGCGGTGAAGAGGATGGAGAGGTCACCGGAGCGGAGGAGATAGGAGGCGTGGGTTTGGTTGCCAGTGGAGAGGTCAGACTTTGCAACCATGGGGATGCCGAGGCCCCAGGAGAAGCGGAGGGCGGCGTTGGTGGCGTCGGTGCACCAGAACTCGATGTGGTGGAAGCGGTTGACCTTGAATCGGTCGGAACGGGGGTTGGATCGAACGAAGTTGGAGAATCCGACGAGCTTGAAGGGGTTCTCGGTTTCGTGGCCCATTGTCATTGTGTGCTGACTGCTGATGAACTGGGGTGGTGAGGTACGTGAGACTGTGAAGAGGATATGCCAGTGGACTTGGAGGGAAATGAGACTGTGGGGACACGTGTCCCGGATTGTGTTTATCTGGGGTGGCGACACGTGGCCCGGGTGGTGCTGACCTTTGTTTGGGTGACGAACTCCACACCGGCCAGGGATTATAAAATTCATGAAGTAAGGACTTCTTTGTTTGGAGTTTCTTATATATATATATTTTTTTTTTCGAAAAGAGAAAAAAGATTGCCAACTCGATGGGCGACGAGAAACATATTGTTTTCGTTTTCAAAAAAATAGAAACATATTGTTTTCTATTGAGAAGTGTCGAACCACACTCTACGGTTTGGCATTTGAATACTACCCCTAGTCCTACGATTAGGACCTATATCAGTATTTTAAGACCTCAAAGTCTTGATATTATACATTTTTCGATTATTGGTTCTATAACTAGGTTGATTAGGAAGAAATCCAAAAAGAAAAACTAGGTTGATTAGGACCTATATCCTATTTTAAGACCTCAAAGTCTTGATATTATACATTTTTTTATTATTAGTTCTTTTAACTAGGTTTTATATTTATTTAATTAATTTAGATAATCATTTAATTACGACATGAATTAAAAATGCGTAGGTTACTCTCTCTGAATAGGTTGCGGTTGTTGTCTTCCGAAGTCAGTTTCGAAATTTTTGCTAAAAGAAACGGTTTTATAGAAAAAGTTGTGGTAGGTGCGACGGACTTGTGCCAAGCTAGGGTTAGATCTAGATCTGACAGTGGTGGCATTGTGTTGGTCAACTATGATGTGGTTTGGTGTTGCATCGGTGCACTACTACAAATTTCCCCATTAGCACCCTTTTTTTAGCCACTAAAAAGTTATCAGTACCAAAATGAATAGTATTACACTGATATAAAAGATTGGTGGGTTTTTTTTCCCTTTCACTGATCATCAGTGTGTATAGTACACAGTAGATGCCAAGTATTAATTGTTTAATCCGTATGGCACTGTTAATGGGGTCAAACTTATTCTAGAGGAGCTGACACACTTGTTTTTAATCATTTTATCAGTTATGGTGATCTATGATAGCCGTCGGATCAGTGAAGAGCTTATCAAACGCTCAATAGACACAAGGCCCCTTTCCCTTTAATCTCTATCGAGACTCGAGTTCAGACTTCAGACCTAAAACCAGATCTAGTTTTTCCTCCCCCGGTCCTCTCTCTCTCTCTCTCTCTCCCCTTCGGAGTTCAAACCTGAACAAGATCTACTTTTTTCTTCCCTAATTTTAGCTCCGTTCCTGATCTCTCTCCTCTCTAATATTTTCTCTTCTGGGTGACTGGTTGCGCGTCTGAAGTCGGCGAGACACGCGTATCCCTTGTACTATCTTCTCTCAACCCAGGTGACAATCTCAACCCACGCGAATCCCTTGTGTTTTGTATGTCTATTCATTGAATTTGGTTGACATTGATTTGCCTAAGTTTGATTGAAATTTCCGGGGTAGGAGCTTTTAGGTTGAGCTGTATGCTTCAGATTAGGAGAGTTATTCCGTGGTCCGGGGATTTAGGTTTGTAATAACCAAACATGCTTAGCTTTATAGTATGGAATAATGAATTGCTTTCTGGGGGGTAATAGACATGCAATATCCCTTGTGCCGAATCCTATAATTGTGTAGTATAAAGATCTTTGAGTTGAAAGAGTGAGTTGCTCAAAAGAGTTATTGCTAGGATTTGTTAGGAGTTTATATTCTTTATTTATTAATTATTCTTTATTATTCATCATTGTCCAAACATGAATATTACTCTAGTTTATGATTGTACTCTCACACTACATTCTTTACTTCAAAAGGCTGGCTTGCACATATTTTCAAGAGCATCATCTAAAGGGATACGCGTTCAGGTAAGTCAGCTTTGTATATGACTGCTTCCCTTAAGTGCTAACTGGTGCTCTTTGAGCATCAAACAGTTGAAGCTGAACTGATACGGTACCTGATTAACTACTTTCTTCAGTCAAATATGGGGGCTAAGAACCATGTAATTGTGATGCCTGATGCAAGTCCTGATGCCACTTTGAATGGTTTAGTTGCCGCTGGTTTTGGTGCTGCAGGACAAAGGTGCATGGCACTCAGCACAGTTGTTTTTGTTGGAGGTTCCAAGTCATGGTATTGTGCTTTCTGTTCTTCTCTTTTCTTTATTTTTTTTCCTTTCACTTTTCTGGATTGTCGAAATTCATAGAAGGTTGATGCCTTCTACATTAGTGTATCCTTTTTCTTTGAAGGATGAAAGCTATTATACTTACAATAAAGCATAACTACGTGAAGGTTCTTGTTGACCATTGAAGTGCTTGGTAGTTGATAAACATTAGCAGTATAAAGATAACTACTTATGTTAGAGGGTTTTTGGTCTGAAAGTCGGGGTTTTAGAGGGTTTTTGGTCTGAAAGTAGGGGTTTTAGAGGTTTTTACTAGCCAATTCTACTGAGTCTTGTATGAAAGCTACATATATATTGGTTTCTGGAAATTAAAAAAAAAAAAAAACTTGAAAATAAAAGAAATTCTAGGCTATGGATATTACTCTAGATTATAGGAATTCTTTTCTATTAAAGAAGATTGTGACATGATCCAGTTCTTTGCTCTCTAAATCAATGTAAAGGAATTTGCTACAGCTCACCTAACTTACTATTTTCAGCTTAGTATTCTACTATTTTGTTGGTATATATTTTCTTTCCATGGATGACCCTTAAAAAATGTGAATGACTGACATTCAATTTGAACTATTAATGTTAACTAGGGAGAACAAACTAGTGGAATGTGGCAAATATCTAAGTCAGTGCTGGAACAGAACCTGATGCTGACATTGGCCCTGTAATTAGCGAGCAAGTAAGTGCGTGAAAGTTCCAATTTTTACCTCTTAAGACCAATTCCATGACAAAATTTTGATTCTATATGAGACTATAGTAATGTTAATTTTTTTTTTCAAAAGAAAGTATACTTTTTGTCCTCATTACATAACTATTAGCCAAATAGCATGTGATTGTTGAAACAGTGATAACAAATCCATGACCAAATTAGGGTCACTTGAGATTTAAGTTATGACTTTTTACTGGATTCACTAACAGGCAAAGGAACGGATATGCAAATTAATCCAATCTGGTTTTGAAAGTGGTGCTAGGCTATTGCTTGATGGGAGAAATATAGTGGTATCTTTTTGTTATATAGTGTTTTCTTTCTCTTACTGACTCTGTATTTGGAGAAAAATTGGTCACTTGTATACTATTTCATCGGTGACAACAGGTCTTAGGATATGAGCATGGAAATTTTATTGGTCCGACCATCTTATCAAATGTCACGGCTGACATGGAGTGCTACAAGGTACTTATTCTCTCTTTTTGTTTTCTTGCATTTTTCTTTTTCTTCATTTTGTTTTCTGATCAAAAATGGATTGTGGTAGTTGGCTACTTTGATACCCTGATCCGGTATACCTTTGGTAAAATCTACATGTATAATTCGTCCATTGTTGAATGATTTAGTGTTGCATGAATATTAGAATTGAGTTCTGTTGTTTATGTAAAGGTTTCAGAAGTATCCTTTGACATTGTCACACGAACATTTCCATATTGTCATAACTATGAACATGGATATCAATATCTTTATCAGTGCCTCAGTTAGTAGGATAGCAAGAGACATCCATACAAAACTGAATCCGTCTTGTATTCATTTTGGTTTGTTGGTGTAATAGTATGAAGGGCAAATAACTAGAAATTTGTTCTTGGAGAGATAATCATGATCTTCTACCTTCTTTTGTGCAGGAAGAAATTTTTGGTCCAGTTCTTCCTGCTTTAATTTTCAGTGTTGTTCTATGATGGAGGAGTCATGTAAGATTTGCTTCTTGCTTAAATCTATTAAATTTATTCTAATTAATCTCTGCTGCTTTTCTAACCTTTTCATTCCACTGCTGTTGTTGCAGTTCCATATTGTCATAACTATGAACATGGATATCAATATCTTTATCAGTGCCTCAGTTAGTAGGATAGCAAGAGACATCCATATTCATTTTGGTTTGTTGGTGTAATAGTATGAAGGGCAAATAACTAGAAATTTGTTCTTTGAGAGATAATCATGATCTTCTACCTTCTTTTGTGCAGGAAGAAATTTTTGGTCCAGTTCTTCCTGCTTTAATTTTCAGGGTTGTTCTGTGATGGAGGAGTCATGTAAGATTTGCTTCTTGCTTAAATCTATTAAATTTATTCTAATTAATCTCTGCTGCTTTTCTAACCTTTTCATTCCACTGCTGCTGTTGCAGAGTACAAAGCAAAAGCTTAATTAGACCAAGAGTCTTCATTATAATGAGAAGGTATATATATATATATATATAAATTATAAATTTGTTGTTTACTTTATTTCATTCAATTATGGGTTCAAATACTATCTGGGTTTTAATAAAAGTTTAAAATTTTAGTCAATTTAAGTTGACTTCTAGAGAATAAGTTAAGTTGCTAAAACAGCTCGCACAATGTTTTATTCCTGCTGAACTTGACACCAAACACCTGTAGAGTAATGGACTAGATTATGTCAGGCACTTTTGGTAGGTCTTGGTATTAGAAATGACCTTTTATGTTCAATCTGACCAGAAAGAAGTTGTCATTTTTGTGATTCGGACAAAGTATACTAAATCATCAAGATTAAAGAGTTGGGAAAAAATATACATTTATGTGCCATAATATAAGACCTCTTGCCTTTTAGCTCATTCTATTCCTGAAAGCTTGATTCTAAATAACTAGGCATACTTGTTCTTTTTCTGACCATTTCATTTATAATGCAGTTGCAGCTGCTACTGACAGGAGACGACTTCTGTGGTATAAGATTAAGATTTATGTACTGCCACGAGCCTCCTACTTGAGGTACTTGAACAACAGATGTACTTTTATCATTTGGTGTGCATCTATATTGCATCTGGTTTATCCTTGTTTGGTTGATAAACATCTGCATCTGGTTTATGCTTGTCTTCTTTGCTACCTTAATGAATATTATGAGCATTAATGTATCATCACTTTTCTATATAATTGTTAGAATAAGAACTAATTATAAATTTTATCTTGCAGGTTATTCGTTAGGAAGTGTTGCAGCATCAAAGAGGTGCAGCCTTGGGGAGGAACAGTCTTGATGTTTAAATTTTGATGGGTTTATTTGTAAATGTTTAGCTTGTGTAGTTTGGTACTTTTTAAAATGCAGTATACAGTACATTAATGTAGAGGTGCTAGTTGGCACCTTTTTTTTTTTTAATCCAGCTTCATAATTTTGCCACTGATATCAGTGGCATTCCAAAACCACCATTACACACTGATAATGGTTGCTTTGGCACTGATTTTGATGCAGCCTTGCCTTGGTTTAAGTTATGTCACTGTTAAGTTATTGGTGTGTAATGTCCCATTAGCACCTGCAATAGAGGGGACTGATATCTCATTAGTTGCTGCATAGTGGCTAATGACATTAACCACTGTTATCAGTCTGCTTTGTCCCAATAGGGACTAATGCAAATCAGTGGGGTTTGGGGAAATTTGTAGTAGTGGTGGTAGATCCGAATTGACAGGGGTATGGAGGTCGATGGGATCCTGAAGTGCTAGTTCAACAACTGACGGCGCAAGAGGTGCAACACAATGATAGTAGGCACATTTTTCTAGCGTTGTCGAGGGGAATTTGTAGTTGTTTATTGATCTTTAGTAACAAATGGTTAGCGAAATGATACTCCATAAAAAATTGAATTAAGACAGTGAATATAGAAGATTAGTATCGGATAGATATTGAAGTCTTCTTCACTAATCTTCACTGTTGACAAAATAGATATTGTTACTGACCATTAGTAGCAAATACATTAAGATTAGTATATACTACATGTTTTGCATCCTCAATGACACAACATGAAATTGTTCATTATACTATGGAAAAAAACCCACAATAAAGTGAAATAATTAAGCACCTTAATAACAAAGAAGAGAGATTCACTATTGCTATTGATCTTCAGTAACAAACGGTTAGTGAAATGATACTCCATAAGATTTTGAATGTTAAAATTTAGTTATTTTCTTGATGGGTTTTGATAAATTTTAACAGTTAACACGAAACTTAGTGGTTTGGTTTTGGTTTTAGTATTCTCCACACGTTAGATTAAAGTTTTGTTATTGTGTTCCACGGTAAATATACGGAACAAACTTAACACGATACGACACGTTGTTTTGCCAAGTCTAATTGGAGATGCTCTTGTATTACTAAATTAAATGATTTTGAGTTATTCTGCAATTTTAATTGTTTAAATTTTACTCACTACTTTGTCGACTTTTTACTAATTGTTATCGATTTTTTTGCCATCTAAACAATTTTTTCTTTTCTTTTATGTAGAATGAAATCCACACTCCCCTTTTACATTCTACACTCTCACTTCAACATTTATATTTATTACATTAAATTCTACTTATGGCCCAACAATTGTGCAATGTTTCTTTCTTCACTCTCCACTTGTGCCATAACTTCTTCTTGGTAAGTTTCGTCTTCTTTGAGATAGAAGACTAACAAATGACTGTCAAAGTAACTCGTGCAAATCAAAGTGGCTTTTTGGGTATAATGCTGACCTAAAAACTATTATTATCTCAAACCTCCTCCATCAATTTACTTTTGTCACCAAAGAATTTTGATACTAATACGAACAAACTTACCTAAACTATAGCTGTTTATATGAAACCATTCCTTGATATTCTTTCTCAGTTGGTAATTTGGTATGCAATATGACATAAACACTTAATTTTTGAGTAGTGCTACAGATCCCAAAAAATTATACCAACTGATGTTGCATATGACATGGCAATGCCACATCATCACCCTCAATTTATTAAAATCCAGCAAATTAAATTAATTTCATTTGAACAAAATTATTCTTCAGCAAAAAAATAATTAAAGAACCAGATTTTTTTTTTTTTTGAGAAGATAATTATAGAACCAGATTAACCCTAACTAAATCAAAAATGTAGATCCGCTGATGATCGAAATTTCACCGATCATATCAATTTCCATAGTCAAACCAAAACGCATGCATACGCCCACCTCCTCCCCAAGTGAATTGTTCTGTTATCCATCTTGACTAATTTCAAATCAAAATTAGAAATCATTCTAGATTGGTAATTAGATTGGCTGCTTGCTTATTGTTCTGCATCAAGAAATAACAGTAAGTTAATTGAAACACTTATATTTGCCAGCTTAATCATTTGATTTGTTTGGATCTTTGATTAGAAGTTTAATTTCATCAATGTCTGACTATTACATAGTCAAATCCATCATTATTAAAAGATTCCCAAAGAGGGGATTGCAGTACCTCCTTATAGAATTCTTTATCCTCTTTATTCACATAGGCATGTACATCCCTATATAATTATAGTTTTTTGGTTTATGTTCTGTTATGCTTGCATTTTCAACTATGTTTCTCAAGTGAGGATTCCAGAAGCTGTCAATCTTAATTTTAAGCGATGAAATTTGTAAATTGATCTCTATTAGTCAAACTTGAATATGTTTCGAACTCTACGATAGAGTTTGAAACATTTGAGCTTGAAACATATTCGAGTTTGATTAATATTTTTAATTGTTAATGTTTTATTTTAAAATTATAAAATTAAATAATTTATAGAAATACAAGAAGATGAAAAGAATTGTTGGAAAATAAATGAACAAGAACTCACCAACCATGCAGATCTGTCTGATCTCAATCTATTTCCCAAAAACTCAAACTAAAAAACTTGTTCATGATCTCAATATGAAACAGGAAAAGTGAAGATGGAAAAGATGAAGAGGAGTCGTTGGAAGATAAATGAAGAAGAGCTTCATTTTAATTGCGGCAGGTTGCTGAAGTGAGAAGGAGAGATTGACTGTGAATAATTGATGATGGGTTAGCGATGAAAAAAGCAATAGCAAGAAGGGGAAATTAAAAAAACAAGAAGGGGTTGGGATGGATTTGGCAGATGGGTTGGAGGTGAAGTCCACAAAATGTTTTTTGCCAGCTGTCAAAATTAAATTTGACAAATTTTTTTGACATATCTTATTGGAGATGCTCTAATGGGTTTACAGGGTTCAAGCTTTTATTGCAGCATTGAGTTGGAGTTTTAAAAAATTATTGATTGTATTGAGATTTAGCTGAAAGTAAGTAAGATTGAGTTTATGATTTGAAAAATTAAGAAAAATGCTTGGGATCCCAAAACATTATACCAAATAGCAATACCAAATGACGTGGAAAGCGACACATCAAGACCATCATCATCTTCAACTCAATAATTTCCAGCTCTTCCTCATCTCTCTCAATTATCTGCAGTTTAATGTTTCTTTGAGATCGACATACAACATCGATGTTGAGAAGAGAAGGAATTTCAAATACATATCAACATGTGAGATTTTAGATCGACATCGAGAGAGAGAATTTCATTTCGAAATCGAGAGAAAGCTCTGGATCTTGTCATGATAATAACGAATCTGGCCATATGGGATTTCAAATATAGATCGTGAAGAAGTTTTCCGGTTTGGGTTTTTGGGAACAGAGCAATTTCTTTCTGATTCTGGAAAAAAAAAAAAAAAAAAACAATCTTTGAAGACGATGAAGATGAGCTATTGAGGCATTTGACAGTTTTGAGAGATCTGTCAAATTTGACAGATTAGGTTCATATGTCAAATACACGTAGGATTTGACAGATTTGTTGGAGTTGGTTTCACAGGCCTTATGTTACCGTTGGAGCTCCACGGTGGATTTTGACACCACCTTTGGAGATGGTTGGGGATGATCTTAGACCATCTCAAATGGAAGTGTCAATTGACACCTGGACACGCTAACGGTTATAAATGGCTGAAAATGGAACTCCAATGGTGTTGTCAAATCCTACATGGATTTAACAGATCCTATCTCACTGTCAAATTTGACATAGCTGCTGGGTTCTGTCATTTAATATTTTAATGAGTATTTTAATATATAAGGACTCATTAGTGAAAAGCATTGTGAGAGAGTTTCAGAATCTTATTATAAAATTGGAGCCACAAGTAGTTTGAATATATAATATAATAATTGTTGTAAAACGATAGTAAAAGAATTTGAGAGAGGGAGAGTTTAGACACCAAGAATGAATTATGAGAAATGGAGTAATTCTATTCATCTCACAATGAGGTTTATATAGGAGTATCTCAGGTTTACAAAAGGTAACTATTTAACGATTACATCAATCACTCGTCTGATTACAATCAATCAATCGCTAATTATATTCTATTAATCACCAATCAATCTTAATTAGCGTATATCACGCAACACTAATTGCTATTACATGAATAGCCACATTAATATTTACAACACTCCCCCTTGGATATTCCATGTCAATAGTGTTGCATAGGCTGAGCGCTTCTAAGTTGCCTCGTCACAAAACCTTGCCAAGTAATAAAAACCCTGTGGGAAAAAAACAATCTTGGTCGAAGGAGAAAAAGAGCACAACGCGCTTGAGTGTGGAGTAGCAGTATTACAGCTTCAGAGATAGGTGGAGTCTTTTTATCAGCACCATAAGTAGGTAGTATGTCTACGAGAGGGATGCATTAGAATTGTTACACCAAAACCTTGCCCAGTAAACCCAGTGGGAGAAACCCGTGGTCGAAGGAAAAAGATGAGCAAATGCATATATATGTCGAATCAAAGCATCTTCTGGATGTACTATAATTGGGGTGACCATGCTAAAGATGTGCCTCGTTAAAACCTTTCCAGGTAACAAAACCCCAGTGAGACAAAATAACCCTGACATATATATGTCGAATCAAAGCATCTTCTGGATGTACTATAATTGGGGTGACCATGCTAAAGATGTGCCTCGTTAAAACCTTGCCAGGTAACAAAACCCCAGTGAGACAAAATAACCCTGGACGAATGACAAAAAGAGTACACGATGGTCAAGTGGGTATGCTTCAGGATACTCCCCCTGATTTCGACTCCCCCTGAAAATTACAAGTTTGGTAATTCAAATAGTTTACGTAGACCAATATCTTGACCATGCTTCTGGAATGTATACTTTGGTAGTGACTTGGTGAAGAGGTCTGCATGATTGTTTTCAGATCAAATCTGCTTAACTTCAATCTTCTGATGCTCCTGTTGTTGCTAATTGAAAGAGAACTTCTATACAATATGTTTAGTGTAATCTCATTTGGGGAAACTTGTCTTTATCTGCTCTATGTAAGCCACATTATCCTCGTAGATAATGGTTGGTTCATCAATGGTGGAATGCAGTCCACATGTGCTTCGAACATGCTTTGTAACGGCTCTTAGCCCTGTACATTCACATATTGCTTCTTGAAGAGGTAGGATATTCCATGTCAATAGTGTTGCCCCTGCTATGCGCTTCTAAGTTGCCTCGTCAAAAACCTTGCCAAGTAATAAAAACCCTATGGGAAAAAACAACATTGGTCGAAGGAGAAAAAGAGCACAACGCGCTTGAGTGTGGAGTAGCAGTATTACAGCTTCAGAGATAGGTGGAGTCTTTTTATCAGCACCATAAGTAGGTAGTATGTCTACGAGAGGGATGCATTAGAATTGTTACACCAAAACCTTGCCCACTTTGAACATGCTTTGTAACGACTTTTAGCCATGTACATTCACATACTGCTTCGTGAAGAGCTAGTATCTCAGCATGATTCGAAGAGGTAGCAACAAGTGTCTATTTCGTAGACCTCCAAGAAATTGCAGTATTCCCAATGGTAAAGACATAACCAGTTTAGGAACGCGCCTTTGTGCGGGTCTGATAGATAGTCTATATAAACATATCCAACAAGGCGAGCGTCATTCCGAGGATCAAGGGGGTTTGATCCATTATTTGATGAGTAGGGATAGAATAAGCCCATATCCGCCTTACCTCTAAGGTAGCGAAAAATGTCTTTTATGCCATTCCGGTGGCGGCGTGTTGGCGCAAAGCTATATCTAGCTAACAAGTTCACATCGAATGAGTTGTCCTATCTAGGGCATTGAGCCAAGTACAATAATGCGCTTATTGCACTTAGATATGGGACTTCTGGCACCAATATCTCTTCATTATCATCTGCAGGACGATACGATTCTCTCTAGACTTCAGACGACCATGGGTGTGCTTAATTTTATCCTCATTAAAGCATCTTAACATCTTCTAGATGTAATTTGGTTGATGGACCAAAATTTCATCTGCACTGTGCTCGGGCTCCAGGTCAAGGCAATAATTTGTTCTCCTAACGCCTTTCACCTCAAATTCCAACTTCAGGTGCTTTGCGGTTTCCTTGATCTCTTCAGGAGTATCAATCAAATTCATGACATTGACATAGACCGCCACAATTCCAAACTAGGAACTTGTTTCCTTAATAAACACGCATGGGCATAGTTGATTATTCACATATCCCATCCCGATCAAATATTCACTTAGACGGTTATACCACCTCCGTCTAGATTTTTTCAATCTATAAAGTGAACGCCTCAAAACTAATGGAGAGCTTGTTCAGTGGTCTAGAACTATTTGCATCGGGTATCATAAGTCCTTCCGGAACTTTCATGTATATCTCTGTATCGTGATCCCCATAGAGATAAGTTACGACCACATTCATAAGCTGCATATTCAGTTTTTCAGAAACTACCAAACTTATAAGATAGCGGAACGTTATGACGTCCATTATGGGAGAATACGCCTCCTCGTAATCAATCACAGGGCGTTGAGAAAATTCTTACGCCACTAGACGAGCCTTGTGTATCACAATCTCGTTTTTCTCATTACGCTTCCTTACAAATACCCATTTAAATTCTACAGGTTTAACATGGGGAGGTGTAGGAACAACAGGTCCAAACACCTTTCTCTTTGTCAAGGAATCTAATTTGACCTGGATTGCTTATTTCCTTTTTGGCCAGTCGTCTCTTCATTGAATCTGATCAACAAAGCAAGGTTCGAGGTCATCGCATATTATAGTTTCGGTGGCCACCGCAAATACTAATATATCATCGATGGTAATCTCAACCCGATTCCAAATCTCACTAAATTTACCGAGATTTCTCTATTCTCGGGAGTGGGTTCAAATGTTGGAGCGTCCTCCAACATCGTCTCTTCTAGGACAGACCCATAATCCGGATTTATCTCATGAGATGGATCGGTTTTGAGATTGCGATGTCAAGAGGATTTGTTTGTGCCAAGTTTATCCTCTTTTAGGGATAAGAATCCTTCGAACCTAATAGTCTACCTCACTTCAGGGCAGAGACATATGACTGGTTAGCAGCCATGGTCGTACCTCGTCCATCTGGGACGACACATCCTACAGGGACGTCTATCCTTGC
>BDJD01003354.1:55116-78675 GCA_002564525.1 Rosa multiflora | reverse complement strand
AAGATGAGACATAGTGGGGACATTCCACGTCAATTCACGTCGTTCATCAGGAATGGTAACGTTCTTATCTCCCCCTAACGGTGGGAAGAATGTCTCATCAAAGTGACAATCTGCAAATTTAGCGGTAAAGAGATCACCTGTCAAGGGCTCGAAAGAGCACATAATGGATGAGATTCATAATCGACATGTATGCCCATCCTTTGTTAAGGACCCAAGTTTGTACGTTGTGACGGCACAATTGGCACGAGGACTGCATACCCAAATGCGCGTAAGTGCGAAACATCAGGTTCGTACCCAGTCACCAGCTGTAACGCGGAGTAAGGTTGGTAGCAGTGGGCCTCAACGGGACCAACGTAGCTGCATGCAAGATTGCATAGCTCCATGCAGAAATTAGAAGCTTGGTGCGCATTACTAAGATTCTATCTGCGAGACCATCTTGGGTGTGAACATAGGGAACTAAATGTTCAGCATCAATCCCAAAGGATATGCAATAATCATCGAAAGACTTCGATGTAAACTCTCCGGTAGTATCAAGTCTTATGGACTTTATGGGATAATCCGAGTGGTGAGCCCTCAATTTCATGATCTGGGCGAGAGTTTAGCAAAAGCAGCGTTTTCTTGCGGACAATAGTGTAACATGTGATCATTTTGTCGATACATCAACTAAAACCATTAATATTTAACTGGTCCACATGGTGGTTGGATATGTCCACAATTTTCCCTTGCATTCTGTGCAGAAAAATGGTGGTGTATGTACTAGTCTTTGCATATGATGGTCTAGTATTAAATATTCTTAACGAGTATGGCATAGTGTGTCATTATATACAGGACCCTTATTCAGAAGGGGATGCACCTGCGATGAGTTGAGGATACATTGCATCATACTTTGACCTGGATGTCCCAAAAGGTCATGCCATAGCATGTAGTTGCTTGAATTAGTTAGCTTCTAGCTAACAAATTTCAATTTCTCCAATGTACGTTTCTGGACGCACACTCAGAGGTTATGCAAAGATATTCCACTCATTTTTCTCAGTGGTTTCAACGTGGTAACTGTTGGTTCGAATATCCTTAACACTCAATAACGTTCTTCTGGAACGTGGAGATTATAAGGCCTCATTAATGGTAGGTTCAGTACCATTGGACAACATATAGTGGGTTTTGTCATAACCCTCTATCAGGTTGGATTGGCCTGATACGGTTGTCACAGAGGTATGAATAGACAATAAGTTTGAAAAACATCTCCGATTTGGGAGTATGGTGTGTGTAATAGCACTTTTAACCAGACAACAAACTTCCCCACAGAATATGTCTATTCATTTATTTAATTCAATGGATCACAATAAACAAGTTTATTGAATTAAATACATTCGAACATAACCACATTTTCATAATCCAAAATGATTGAAAACATAAATCACCAAAACTAAGATGTTTCATTCATTAAGATGAAATAGATATGACACAAGGGATCAATTATACCCATGTCTTCGAGTTCTAATCCTCGGTATGTTCAGTAACTGCCTGAAAATCCATGATCTCTAGTGTGGAATCGATAGAAAATTACCCTTCAATAAAGTTGGTATTTCGAGTTCCGCGATTGGCTTAATACTCATCTACTGCTTCGGCTATCGCACAGCAGGTGCAGGACCAGCAGTTAATTCCTCCACATCGATAACAAAGATCATGCTGATTTTGGTGGCAGCGGGCAGCGGGCCAGACCAGTGTTCCTTTCAACTCGGGCTTGCTGAGTTATGGCATCATGGTTCCTACCACGTGGAGCCTGATTACATGGCCTCTTGGGCTTTGGCCAAGTGGCAGACGGTCATATGGGCTAATTTCATTCTGCCAATCATGCCTTGCTTCAAGCAAGAAAATGGTCATCTGATGGTGAAAGTGCTCTTCTAGAGCGACCCAAAGAGTCTGTATATCCTCTTCATCGGATACTCAACTTAGAGCGTTTACTCCATATGTTTCCTTTTTGAAAATTATGGCACTCATATTAAAAGCCTTAGTGACGACATTGTCATGGGTATCGATTGTTGATCTCATCTTCTTTGTAGTCAGATGAATTTTCACATCTTGAGTCCACTTTAGATAGTTTCTTCCGGAAACCTCCAAAGCAACAAAGTCAAACATGTTGAGATTTGACATTTCTTATAGGAAAGGAATAAATAATATTAGTGCTTTGGGTAATATCGTCCATAAGCAAGTAATGAGAACTTCAGGTTCTATAACATGGTATGAAAAATCGGATTAGACATGTAAAATCTACTGGTTTTATCATGTGTGGTGAATTTATGAAGGTTCAAGTTTCTTAAATGACATTATCGAAACTACAAGTTCGATTTATGTATGAACTACCGGTTCATCAGATACCTGCATTTTCTACACATATATTCCTAATGCGAAAATTTGGCAAGTAACAAAATGGGGCCTGCTGGGCTCAAACTGGTCTGCCAAGGAATGAAAAGTTATTACTCAACCCTTTCGGTAACTCCAATTGAATACGACCAGGTAATGAAGGATGAGGTTTAGGTGGAGCGAGGCTCACTTAAGTACACGGCCTCATCTGAACCTTGCCTAGACATCGCATCCAACTGGATGAGCCTAGTTTGAGAAGATTCATAACTTTTGTCATGGCAACATGTAGTGAGCTTCTATTCTGGCCTTGCAACTTGGGCCTGAGCTTCTGGCTCTGATTTTTTGTTGTGACTTTGGGCTTGATTTGAGCTTCTGACTCAGCCTCATTTAATATTCACCCTGTTTTTTTTTTTTTTTTTTTTTCTCAAATGCTTCTGGCATTAACGCTTCATTAACCCCATAAATATTCATAATCATTATGGCAATAAACTTAATGTACAACATTAAGAAATTATAATGAAGTAAATAAATATCATAAAGTCAATAATGAAATCATTATGGTGATGAGCGTAATATACGGCATTAACAGGAAATGATGCACATTATTATGGCAATGATTTGAATAAACGCTTCTGGCATTATAGTAATATTAAATAGGAATCCTACATGTCAATGTGCCATGGTATATGTCAATCAAATCAAAAACATGAATAAATATATATGACAGATATATATGTATCAACCAAATAAATTAATAAAGTAAATTTGGGAGTTCATGCATCATGGTGATTGTTCATATAATCAAGTTTGAAAACATGAATTAAAATTAGAATTTGGAGAACTTAACTCAATGTAGAATGGATGAATCTTTGTCTTATTTGTGCAATTGTGCAGAACTGAGAAGGTTGTCTTCTCAGCCAATCCAACCAATCCAATAGCTTGGGAGTTATTCTCCTCTTCTCTTGATTGAATGATGAACCACCTCTCTCTGCAACTAGCAATCTGAATCCTAGAGCTTGTCGTGCTGATAACGTGTTGTAAAATGATAGTAAAATAATTTGAGAGAGGGAGAGTTTAGACACCAAGAATGAAGTATGAGAAATGGAGTAATTCTATTCATCTCACAATGAGGTTTATATAGGAGTATCTCAGGTTTACAAAAGGTAATTATTTAACGATTACATCAATCACTCGTCTGATTACAATCAATCAATCGCTAATTATATTTTATTAATCACCAATCAATCTTAATTAGCGTATATCACGCAACACTAATTGCTATTACATGAATAGCCACATTAATATTTACAACAATAATATCATTTTTAACTCATCGGCTGGAGTTGGTATGTTTGAAAGATGAATTCAAATCTTATTTACCATATCATATGTCCAATTTGAATTTGACACAAGCCAAAAACATCATGGGAAATGGTCTTATTTAGATGATATTGAAATTTACGATCCTTTTTAATAAGCCGTTTGGTCATTTTCATTTTCTATTCGTTCTGTACATTGATCTCCATCTCAGCAGTGGGACCGACCAGCCTCGGAAAATCTATATTTATAATTCCTCTTTTCCCATTAGAGAACAAAAAAAAAAAAAAATATTTAGCTTCTTCTTCCTCTCTAGGACACACAGCAGACATGCATTCTGTTTTGTCTTGAACCCATCCACCTCTCCCTTGTTTAGCCTCTCCCTAAACCCTCACAACCATTTCTCTACATTCCATGGTCACAGTGCACCATTGTTTCCGACGCTTCTCTATATCTCTACTACACACACCCGAATACCAACTCCAACCCAACACGCCCACCAAGTGACTGATAAATGGCCTCAGAGAAACAAGAGCCCACCGCAAGAGAATTCGTCAAGGGAAAGTGGACACCGCAAGAAGACGAGAAACTAACCGAGGCTATTGCAGTTCATGGTGCAAAGAAGTGGAACTCATTAGCGTCTAAAGCAGGTCTGTATTCTATGCATGTAACCCAATTCAAGAAGTACTTGATCACATTATGTACTTTATGGTCTAGAGAATAATGGGTTTTCGGTGCAGGGCTGAATCGGAATGGCAAGAGTTGCAGGCTGAGATGGGTGAACTATCTGAGACCCAACCTCAAGAGAGGCGACATGTCTGACCAGGAAGAGGACATGATTATTAGGCTGCACAAGCTTCTTGGAAATAGGTTACTTCGTATTCCAAATGACAAGCTCAGTTCATTTCCTTGCTTCTGAAGTTGTTGATCATCAAATTGGGATTTGCATTATCATTGTTGTAAGCTGATGTATGTGCAAAATTTCTTGTTTCTAAGGTGGTCTTTGATTGCGGGAAGATTACCGGGTCGAACAGACAATGAGATAAAGAACTACTGGAATACCCATTTGAGCAAGAAAATTAACCAGAAAGAGAAGCAAAGTAGCAATGGATCTAATTCGACAATACAGATTCCCACAGTTGACGAGAAACCAAGTGTAGCAGATGATGATCGGAAGGTCCATGTAGAAATGAAGCAAGAGTGCTTATCATCAGGAGTGGGTACAAGTGCGGCTCTAATAAAGAAAGAGGTGATGATCGATCCTGAGGATTACTCCAACACCAACATTAACAATATTGATGTTGATGACTTCTTTAATCTCCTCCATAAAGAACCTTTGAGTTGGGAGGTTCCGCAAATTCCTTGAACTAGAAGATGCAAGGTTGCTCCACTGATGTTAAATATTTGATGAATCTAGTAGGTTTCATGTGAGTGCACTAACACTTTTGGATGCTCCTATAATCATGATTTTTGTAAATTATGTTTATCTAACTATCTATCATGAACGGAATGTCTACCAAATCACTTGACCATGATCTGCTATTAAGTGTCTATCCCTTGTATTACACTTGTAAAAATCAATGCATCTCCGGGTGCTATTTGGATGTTATGGAGACGTGCGGCTCGCAGTTACTTTTTACTAATCTAAGATGCTGTAGAATTGTTTCAACTGATGTGGTTAATTTAGATTGTTCAAACAATGGTATATGGTTTTATAGATAACTATAATAACCTGATCATTTCCAAGGTACTGATTGATGTACGGGACGATTGGAAAGGGTTAACTAGCTAGTAAGTAATGAACTTTGGTTTTTGGTTTGTGGCCAATAGTAATATAAACAATAACCTAATTAATGAAACCTTAGAAAAGTTTTCAATGAAGCACATATAAACAACCCACTAAGCATTGGATTGTGAGCTTCTGTGTAGTGACATCTCAGTTGATAGAAATGATTGCATCTTGAGCTCTGTGGAGAATCTATTGCTTCATCCGTTTTGAGTAACTAAAAGCCATTGGCCAAAACAATTGTAGTTTCTAGGTGAGAAATACAGGGGAATACAAATAAACGCAACTACAATCTTCTACATTCCTGACCAAAACCTTCAAAAACTACAATCTTCATTGTTCTGCATGTCCAGAAAGCTCTTGAAGTTGAGCAATGGCTTCTCTTCGCCCTCTGAGATTTTGTTCTACCACTCCCCATTTTTTCAAGATCATTCTGGAGGACACTTCTCGACACAAACTTGTAAGTACCTCTGTTTCTCTCTTCATGCATGTATATCTTGCTAGTCCTTGCATATACGGGATCTTCTATTAGTTGAACTTGAAGCAAGAAACGATTGAGCTTCGATCCATTACTATGTTGGTATCATTTGAACTATATATGATTCGGTTTGGCTTTGGCTCATTTCCCTATAATTTCCAATATGGATCTGTATGTGACATGTATGAGAAGGTTTCTTGGTGCGGTAATGCATAAACTTAGTTCGATAATGTAACGAATGTAAATTGTTATTTTTGAAAGAGAGTTGCATGTGACTTGGTTTAGTTTGCAGTGTTAAAATTTTTGTCAATGCATGCTAATTAATAACATGTGATTTGGTTCTGTTGTGCAGAAAATTCTGAAGAAATTTGTGATGAAATATGGTAAAGATCTGTCAAATTCAGTATTTCTTAAGCTCCCAAGTGGTTCTGAATGGGAAGTAGAATTAACAAGACCTTTGCTTGGTTTGAGAAGGGTTGGCCAGAGTTCTCTATGTTTTGTTCTCTAGACTATGGGAGCTTCGTGCTTTTTTGATACGAAGGGAATTCTCATTTTGATGTTTGCATATTTGATGTGAGTGCCACGGAGATTGATTATCCCATGACAATGCCCAAGATTGAAGAAGCTGATGAAGATGATGACTTATCTATTGAAATCTTGGAGGGTTTTCAACCTAGTCCTAAAACAAGAAGGAAATGTCCATTAGCATGTCCTCCTTACAAGAAAATGAGAGCAAGTTTGAGCGGCAAAGCAGACGTGAGTTCTGAAATTGAGAACACTCAACCTTGTGACATGTTCGAGAAGCCAATCACAAACAAAGAGTCACATCGCAATAAAGTAGAAGTGGAAAATCTGGAAAATAAAGGTAGTATTTTACCTTATTTGTTGAATGTCATAACCATGGATAAGATACAGTGCTTTAACAGGTGTAGATGATATGTCGGCAGAGAAAGATGGCAGAGTCCTTGGAGGCTTATCTGGCACTCAAAGGTTCCTAAAGAAAACATCTCACAAGGTTGTTGGCAACGGTCTAGCTCTTCATAGAGCTTATGATTTCAAAACTGAAAACCCTTCATTCGTTGTTTCCCTGCAGCCCTCGGATATACAAAGTTCTTTGGTAAACATTTTAATTAAGAATGATTTGATACTTCCTCACTCTAAAATTAAGTAGAATCATAACTTATTGTTCTCTCAAAAAATTTCTAGTTCTATTTCATGATTTCTACTGTTTTTTGTTTTCAGTCTTTGTTATCGGAGTTTTCCAGAAGACATCTCATTAAGCTGCCTGCAAGTAACATTACCCTTAGAGTTTTGGATGGAAGAATATGGTCTGTTGAATTCACATATACTAAAGAGAAAGCCCAATTCCAGGGTGGCTGGTTGACATTTGTGAAGGACAATAATTTGGAAGTTGGCGATGTGTGTGTCTTTGTCTTGATTAAGGACATCAAGCTTTTATTAGGTGTTTTGTTTTTCCGCACTTCAGAAGCTACAACTTGGTTCTTGTCTAATGGTAAGTAATTAGGGTACTTTTATTTTGTGAGTTTGAGCTCCATTAGGTCTGCATAACTTACACTCATTTTACTATTTTCTTTTATCTATTAGGAGAAAAACCGGCAATAGATTTCATTAACTTGTTTTACGTACATTGATTCAGTTTCCTTAACAACGCAGATTCAGCATTACCATTGTTGTAAATTTTAATGTCCTATTGGCTATAATCTTCAACAGGGGAAAATTTTTTTCTGGCTGAAAGAGATGGTGGAAGCTCTTCTAGTTCTCAAACAATCCTAAAGCGAACACATGAGGTTGTTGCAAGGGTGAAGCCATTGACTGCAACTGAGAAAGCTAATGCCTTCAAATCTGATAAACCTTCTTTTAGGATTGCCATGCATCCTTATTCTATCCATTATAATAATGTGGTAAACTTTCTATATACAGCTCAGCTATGCCGGTAAGATATGTCAAGACATATCTTATGAAGCTGTCTTCTATAATAAAGTTTTTTCCTTACAGTATTTGCCAAATGAATTTGCCAAGACATATCTTACGAAGCTGTCTTCTGGCGTAGCCATCCTTCAAGTTTCAGATGGAAGAACTTGGTCTGTTAACTTCAAGTTTGATCATGCAAACTCAAGGGCTTGACTCATGAAGGGTTGGTCACCTTTTGTGAGGGACAATAATTTGAAAGTCGGTGATGTGTGTATCTTTACACTGATTAACTGCACTGAATTAGTATTTGATGTTGTCTTTTCCCCCACTGAAGAGTCTGCAGAGCGCCCCTTGTCAACAGGTAAAATCTGTTGTTTGTGAACTTGTGCTCCTTTATCTCTGCACAACTTGCACATTATATTTTTCTTTGTGATTTGGGGCAGGCCATGGCAGAGGAGCAGCTGTTCAAGTCCGAGAAATGAAACGCCCCCTAGTTGAAGTTGAATATGAATGCGGCATGAATTGTGAAATTGGTACGTCTTGCTAGTTCACTTGAATGAGAAATTGCCAAGATCAATTTTTTTTATTTATTTATTCATTTTTTTATGAGGGGTTAACGAAAGTAATCAGACTAATATTATTTCTTAATTTGTGTAGGCAAGAACAAAATGTCAAATATTAGTGGGCAGGTTACTCAAAGGCCTTCTTCATCTTTGAGGACAGCAAGGGTTAATCTTGAAGCTGCAAGCAAGTTTTCATCAAATAATCCCTTCTTCAAAGTCACCCTGGGGTCGGGCCATACTGTGGTATGGCAGTTGACAACATTAACCTTCGCTTCAAGTTCTATAGTTAATTGTTTTGGTGAAAAACAACAAAGATTGATTTGCTAGAGATATCTTGCTCTATTGTTCAGTATAACATATATACCAGAATACAGCTTGATTCTAGGATACAAAAAGGAAAACTATTCTAGCCCTATTAATGCCTAATAACACAGAATCAATGTGATGATTCAGATTGAATGTGTTAAATGTTGACACAGAATCAATGTGATATTCAGATTGAATGTGTTAAATGTTGACAGCTATACTAAGCTAATTTTGCTCTAGCTCCTGTCATAGCACGATACTCTGCTTCAGCTGAAGAAAGAGAGACTGTTTTCTGACGTTTTGACTTCCATGAAATTAAAGAAGGCCCTAGGAACACACAATACCCTGTAGTAGACCTTCTTGTAAGTGGACATCCTGCCCAATCTGAGTCACAAAAAGCTCGTAGCCGAAGATCACTATTTGAGGAAAAGAACAAGCCTTGACCAGGAGCTGACTTGAGGTAGCATACCACTCGCAAAGCTGTCTCCCAATGAGTTTTTCGAGGCTGATGCATAAACTTGCTTAATATATGAACATGATATGTAATATCTGGCCTTGACACTGTGAGATAAATCAATCTTCCAACCAAACGCCTATACTTCTCTGGATCTTTGAGTAACTCAGTCTTATCTGACAACTTTAATCCACGTTCCATAGGTGTGTCAACAGGGGCAGCACCCAATAATCCTGCATCTTTTATAATTTCTAACTCATACTTGCGCTGACAAATAAATATCCCTTTCTTAGATGCTGAAACCTCAATGCCAAGAAAATACTTTAAACTGCCAAGATCTTTCAAACGGAATGTTTTAAACAAAAATTTCTTGACATCAGCTATACTCACAGGATCATTGCCAGTAATTAATATGTCATCAACATATATCAATAAGAATGTAAAAGACTTGCCTTGCCTCATGGTAAAAAGAGAGTAGTCTGCTCTAGATTGCACAAAACCAGCAGACCGAATAACTTCTGAAAATCTAGAAAACCATTGCCTTGAAGCCTGTTTCAGACCATACAAGGATTTATGCAACCGACAAACCAAATGCTCCTCCCCCTGTCTCTGGAGCCCAGGCGGCGGAGACATATAAATTTCTTCATCCAGGTTGCCATGGAGAAAAGCATTGTTGACATCGAGTTGAGAAAGGGACCAACCACGAGACGCAGCTAAGGCAAGGAGACAACGAACTGTAACAATTTTAGCAGTAGGAGAGAAGGTCTCCTGATAGTCAATACCGGCCAACTGCGTGAAGCCTTTGGCCACCAACCTGGCCTTGTATCGTTCAATCGAACCATCAGACTTATGATTGACCTTGTAAACCCACCTACAACCAATTGGAATATTCCCAGGGGGTAGCGTGGTAAGGGTCCACGTGCCATTGGCCTGCAAGGCCTCCAACTCGGATAGCATGGCATCCCTCCATTCGGGAACAGTGGCCGCCTCAGAATAAGAGGTCGGTTCAGGGATGGCACTAAGTTGAGCAACAAAAGAGGAGTAGGCAGGAGTATAACGATGATAAGAGATATAATTTGTCAATGGATACCGCGTACATTTGGTAGGACCTGGCGAGAATGAGGACGATTGGGAAGTGCAAGTGTTGGACTGAGGTTTGGAGAAGTCGATATCAGCGAACCGAGCCGGAGGCGCAGTGGAGCGGGTGGAGGAGGAGACGGAGAAGATGGAGGGGATGGGGACCACCCTGGCATGGGGGACGATAGGGGGGTAGGAACAGGGGAGAATGATGATGGAGGAAGGACAAGGGGTGGTGGGGCAGGCAGCTTGGGTCGGCGGGAATATTGACAAAGAGACGCTATGGGCCGGACGGGAAGAGGCGGAGGCGGAGGCGGAGGTGGTATAGAGGAAGTGCCAAGATCGGCGTCTATGGAAGGACGGACCGGTGGAGAAGGAGAAGGAGGCAGATTGAGTGATTGACCTGGGAGTCATAACTAGAATAAAAAAAGGAATCAGGGAGAAGTGGAAGTGGGCCTGGGTCATGGTCCAACGGGGCAGAAGGAAGAGTGGGCTGAGTGGAGGCATAAGGAAACACATCGTCATGAAATATAACATCTCGACTTGTAAAAATCTTCTTCGTCGATAAGTTAAAGAGTTTAAAGGCTTTTTGTCCCACTGGGTAACCAATGAAAATGGAAGGGATTGCTCGAATGTCAAATTTATGAGTGGGGTGCACATTAGTGGCATAAGCTAAGCAACCAAAAACCCGAAGGTGGGAAAAAGAAGGTGGTTTTGAGTAAAGAAGCTCAAAAGGAGTTTTGGAATATGGACGGCTGTGAGAACACACTCCCCCCAAAATTGTGGAGGAAGATGAGCCTGAAATTTTAAGGCACGAGCTACCTGGATAATATGGCAATGCTTGCGCTCCACATCCCCATTTTGTTGGGGCGTGTAAACACAAGAATGTTGGAAGACAACACCATTATCATGAAAAAAAGAGCGAAGTGAAATAAATTCACTACCCTTGTCTCTTCGGAAAGTTTTAATGCGAGAGTCAAATTGAGTGAGAATGTGAGCAAAAAAACGCTTCAAAAGTGGTTGTGTTTCATCTTTGTGCCTAATTAAGAAAACCCAAGTAAATCGAGTGAAATCATCCACAATAGTAAGAAAATAAAAGGCACCAGAAAGAGAAGGGTGTCGATAACGACCCCAAATATCACAATGAATTATTTCAAATGGTCTTGTAGAAGAAATAGAACTAGAACTGAATGGTAATCGACTCTGTTTAGCCAAGGGACATACATGGCAATTATTAATTGGCTGAATGGAAAAATGCAGAAAATGCTTTGCTATGTGACTTAAACATGGAGAAGAAACATGACCCAAGCGATTATGCCAAAGATTGGTAGATGAAATGGCAAGGTTGCAAGATGATCTGGAAGGTCTGGTAATGGAAGGTTTGGTTTGTTCCGCCGCTAGTGCCACCAAATAGTATAGCCCATCACGTTCTTTACCCAAACCAATCGTCCTCTTCGTAGCCAGATCCTGCAAAACACACCAATAAGGATAGAATGTCACTGAACAATTCAGACCTCTTGTCAAACGGCTAACCGACATTAAATCCACTTTAAACTTTGGCACAAACAGTACATCATGTAGATAATATGCAATACTCAGAGGCAAAGAACCTGTGGCTTCAATATGCACTTTTTCTCCACTAGGTAGCAAAACAGGCCGTAATGCATATTTTTTATTCTTATTCAATAATTTAGAGCACGAAGTAATATGATTTGTCGCCCCGCTATCAATTATCCAATTGCGGGAAGCGACTCTAGACAAACCTGGCTGCGTTACTGCATTTGCTTTGGAACTCGATTCAATATTTGGATTGGGCTTTTGGGCTTGTTGGAGAGCAGCTAAAAACTGCTTGAATTGGGCCTCAGATAAAGTAATTGCTGATCTATTCTCCTCTTCTACGATGCTTGTCGCACTAACTTGGTTAGCAGAAGGAGAGGGCGCAACTGGTGCAGCAGTGTGCTTCTTCGGGAAATTTCCTGATCCTTGCTTTGCTTTGGGATGACCTGGAGGGAAACCAATCAAGTGAAAGCAAGTTTGGACCTAATGTCCTGGATCACCACAATAGGTACAGTGCGGTCTTCCCCTTCCTCGACCTGAACCAAAACGTGCGGTGAAGCCGCGTTCTGCATCCCTACCGGTCTGAAAATTTGGTCGGTCACCACGACCGCCTCTGCTGCCATTCTGGTTCGGCCGGCCGCCACTTCGAACTGGCATGGCAGCGACACTTGAACTGGATTCCGCTACTGCAATGAAACATTGCTTTTCTTCTTGTGCAACGGCAGCATATGCTTGTCTGACACTTGGAAGGGGGTTTATCAAGAGGATTTAACTGCGGGTTGCACTATAAGTCTCATTTAATCCCATCAAGAACTGCATAAGCTTTTGTTGATCTGCTTGTGCTCATTGTGATGCTTCTGAATAGGTTGCCAATTCATCCCATAAACTTTTCAATTTCGTGTAGTATGCTGAAACTGATTGTTGTTCCTGCCTGAGTGAAACGATGTCTCGCTGAATTTCAAATATGCGAGGTGCATTACCTTGTGAAAAACACTCACTTAGATCTTCCCATACCTTATGAGCTGTCGGATAGTAGATGATACTGTCAGCAATTTCAGAACTGACTGTGTTAACAATCCATGAATGGACCATGTCATTGCATCTTGACCAAGTCGCATATCCTTCTGGATCAGCTTCGGGTGATGGAGCTTTGATTGAACCATTCACAAAGCCGAGCTTGTTTTTAGAATTGAGAGCCAATGTCAGAGCCCTCTTCCAACCTGTGTAGTTGTCTCCATTCAATGGTTTGGAGACTAAGACCAATCCTGGATGGTCTGAATGGTGAGTGAAGAATGGATTTGAGATATCAGATGTTGAATTAGTGGACTTGCTGGAATTGGGTGGTGATGATGGGACTTTATCACCAGCCATGATGATTGTGATTTCTGTGAATTTGTTGTTGGGAAGGCTAGAAAAAAGTCAGGATCGTGAGTCCTGCTTTGATACCATGAAAAACAACAAAGATTGATTTGCTAGAGATATCTTGCTCTATTGATCAGTATAACATATATACAAGAATACAGCTTGATTCTAGGATACAAAAAGGAAAACTATTCTAGCCCTATTAATGCCTAATAACACAGAATCAATGTGATGATTCAGATTGAATGTGTTAAATGTTGACACAGAATCAATGTGATATTCAGATTGAATGTGTTAAATGTTGATAGCTATACTAAGCTAATTTTGCTTTACTTTCCAACATTTGGTTACAGCATGTACCAGTTAACATCGCTAAGAGTTTCATCAAACAGGAGAAGCAAACAGTGATGCTTCAGGTCAAAGAAAGATTGTGGCCTGTGAGTTTGATTTCTTATAAGCCATGTGCGACTTCTATAAGTCAGGTTGGGCTGTATTTGCAAAGGAAAATTGTTTACGAGAAGGAGATGTTTGCATATTTGAGCTCATTGAGATGAATGACATTGTACTGAAAGGTCACATTTTTAGTTGTTGATTAGAAAGGGAAAGTAATCGATGTCTTGAAAAGAGGCGTATGACGTCGAGGTCAATCATCGCAGTTTGGTGTGGAGAAATATGCCACTTTTGCTGTATTTATCTTTTCTGCTCTCTTTCTGTTAGAGCATCAAAATTAAAATCTCCAAAAAAATTTATGCTCCAACTCCAATAGATTCTCTATTTTACAGATTCCATAATTCTTCCCTAAAATTTTGCAGATTGCTGTAAATATAGGGAATTTTGTTTTCTTTCTCATCACTATCTCTATTTTAGGGATAATTATAGGGAATCTATTGGAGTAAAACAGCTAAAATTTTCCCTAAAATGGAGAAAAATCAAGATATGGGAAAGATGTTGGAGTTGCTCTTAATGTTTTTTTTTTTTTTTAGAGTAATAGTCAACCATTTTATTAATAATAAACATAAGAGGGGTTGTGACCACTTACCCAATTTTAACCTAAAAATTGCCCACTTACTCCACCAACAGTTTTTTAAACCTACTTACGCAGTTTAAACCCAAGTGACATTTTTACTCCCAGTCTAATCTCTCTCCTACTATCACTCTCTCTCTCCGCCACACACATATCCAAACCCATAACCATACACCAGATTTGACCCAGACTCCATCAGCTCCTCTGACTCCGGCCATCTCGACGCCGACAGGGACAGGACGACGACTCCAGCCCGAACAGCGATCTCAGTGGCCTCAACGACGACTCCAGCCCACCAGCGAAGACTCCACCTGATCATCTCCTAGCACCGGCGACTACTCCACCTGCACACCTCCGACAGCAACAACCTCGATCTCACTTGCACACCGCCGCCAGCGACGACCTCGATCTCACCTGTACAAGCTTACCTCGACCGCCCAGAGGCCGACGACTCCCTCTCCGACGTTCAACCACCGACCCGAGCCAGTCGATTGCATCCCAGCAGCAGCGAATCATCAGCCATTCGACCCAGACCGGACCCGCCATCGACAACCAATAATCATCTGCCATTCGATTCAGACCAGACCCGCCATCGACAACCACTGCTCTTCCCTCAGATTTCGACTTCAACCCAGACTATCGACATATAAATTGATATATATATATATATATATATATGTATGTATATAATTGAACATATAAATTGATCAAGGGCATTGATCAATTGTGCGTTATTTTGATTTTGGGAGTTTATGCAATTCACCGATGGGCAATAATATGAGTATTGGGGGGGCAATAATATGAGTACTGGGGGGCAATAATATGATTAATTGTGCTTGTAGTGTATTCATTTTGGTTTCGGGAGTTCATACAATTCACTTGACGAAAATAATATGATTATTGGAGGCAATAATATGATTTTTGGGAGGCAATAATATGATTACTGGGGGGCAATAATATGGTTACTGGATATTATTAGGGACCGGTCGCCGGATTCCGGTCACCGGTAATCGGATTCCGGTCACGGTCACCAGATTCAGGTCACAGTTCGCTGGATTCCGGTCACCGGTCGCCGGCGCCCTGCCACTGGTCACCGGAGGCCGGCAAGGAGGAGGATGACTTCTCCCTCTAAGTGAGAAAGAAGGAGAGGGCAAAAAAGTCTCAAAAAAAAATAAAAAAGAATTAATTGGGTAAAGGGGAAATAATCACTTAGAGTGTTTTGGATAAATGGGGTTAAAAAACAGTTGGTGGAGCAAGGGGGCAATTTTAGCCTAAAATCGGGTAAATGATCATTTCCCCAATATAAGAAAAATTACAACTTAAAGATGTAGAAACTACATCAAAATATAAAATAATAAGGGAAATACTAGATGCAATAAAGCATCGGAAATAAAACTTAACAAAGATACGAAGGAATGTAATTAAGCATTTGATGACGCCCAAGACAAAGTCCGGGTTGTGTAAAACGGTTCCAATAGTATGGCCGACCATGCTTCCACGCATATAAATACGTCGAATAGAGGATAACCTTCTATCAAGATAACCGCCGGTAGTGTGACTGACCTTACCCACCCCACCCAAAATACTACGTCGAGTAGAGAGCAATTTTCTACCTAAGTTGTGCAATTCCAATTCCAAAGTATAGCAGGAAACAGCGTCCCGAAAAAGTCTCCTAGGTCCCAAATGCGGATCCAAACAAAATATAAGGCCAAACAAAGGACCATCTTGAATGGCCCAAACAAAAAGAAGCCCAGAACCAGTTGGGCACCCGAAACCTCTATGGGCACCCAAACCTGCCCTAACCTCCCCTGTTCCGCCATCCCTTTCCGGAGAAACCTAGACCCAGTTCCGGCCCCTCGATTCAATGCGCCGCTGCCTACCCCACCAGCCTGGGGGGGGGGGGGGGGGTTCCCACGAAGAAACAGAGGAAGGTTGTTTCTCAGCCCGACCCAACCCCCACTGATCAAAGCTGCAGGGCAGCGAACACCAAAGCCAAACCCAGATTCCGGCAACCGCATGGATCTCGGCCCCGACAGCTGCACCAGCGCTCGATGGCGGAGAACGCGATCCCTCCAGCACGCCTCCACCCACCTCCACCAGATGTAGCGCAGGTCCAGCCGAAAATCCTGGCACTGCTCCACTCCGATCGCCGCTCCAATGCACAACTGGATCGACAACCGGCCTATCACGAACCCTGCACTCGCCCCCAGTCCAGATCCTCACACCGTCGACTTGAGCCGTGCCCGAGATGGCCGAAGACGTCCGACTCTCAGAGCTGTCCTACCCGAGATCTTCCAGTCACCAAAAATCCCCAATCCAAATGGACGATGAACCGAAAGCGACCTCAAGGCCTAGATCAAACCAATCTGAGGAGGAATGAACGAAGGCGCTTCAATACTGGTCGAGGACCTCGACGTCTTGGAGAGTAATAGATAAAAGGGGGAGACGGTCTGGACCATACTCGATGACTGTGACACCAGGGGAAGTGCCGGAAATTTGCTCCATCGGAGATGGAGGAAGTTGCATAAACGCATACCCAAGGGCAGCGTTCTCATTGGGAGAAAAAAAATGTATTTGTTGAGAACCTGAGATCAAGTAACTGGCAAAAGAAAAAAGGAGTTGCTCTTAGTGTTATGCTATTGAAATATTTCCAATCGTAAACTTAGTACTTTTGGTGGAAAGTCACTTTTTTTTTTGGTTCCTGAGCCAAGTTAATTATGACTAAAGTTACAATATATTATTAACCTAATAAACTTTGGTTTTTGGTTTGTTCAAGCATTATCAACCATTTAACCTAATGAAATATTATAAATAATATAAATGAAACATTAACAATCAATGAGGCATTGGATTTTGAGCTTCTGTGCAGTGACTTTTCAGTGTATGGCAATGATGACATCTTGAGCTCTGTGGTATCTATTGCTTGATTCATTTTCAAAAGTAACTAAAAGCTATTGGCCAACACAATTTAGTTTCTAGCTGAGAACTTGGGAATTCAAATTAATAAACGCATCCACAAGACCACAACCCTGCCAGACCTAAGCTTTTGAAGTTGCTGCATGGCTTCTCTTCCCCTGCCTAGATTTTCTTCTACCACTCCACATTTTTTCAGGATCATTCTGGAGGACACTTCTAGACACAAACTTGTGAGTACCTCTTTCTCGCTCTCTAATTTATGTTTTTACATATGCACGTACATCTTGCTAGTCCTCATTGCATATATGAATGTGCTAATAGTTGAATGTGAAGTGAGAAACGATGGAGTGTTGATCCATTGTTATGGGTGGTCATTAGAGCTAATTGGCTTTGCTCATTTACCTCTTCCAATATTGATTTGAATGTGATGTTTATAATTGCGTGGGAAGAATTCTTGCTGCAGTACTGCATAAACATCGTTGAAGAATGTACTGAATGTAATATTCATATTTTCTAAAGAGGCCGGATTGCATGCAACTTGTTTTACTTTGTACACTGTTGAATTTTGGCAATGCATGCATGCTGAGTAATAGCATGTGACTTGGTCCTGTTGTGCAGAAAGTTCCGAACAAATTTGTGATGAAATATAGGAAAGATCTATTAAATTCAGTTTATCTAAAGCTTCCGAGTGGTTCTGAATGGGAAGTGGAACTGACAAGATGCAAAGATAAGATTTGGTTTGAGAAGGGTTGGCCAGAGTTCTCTATGTTTTGTTCACTAGACTACGGGAGTTTCCTGGTTTTTCAATATGAAGGGAATTCTCATTTCCATGTTTGCATATTTGATATGAGTGCCACCGAGATTGATTATCCTATTACAATGCCCAAGATTGAAGAAGCCGTTGAAGATGATGATTTATCTATTGAAATCTTGGAGGATTTTCAACCCAGCCCCAAAGCAAGAATGCAGTCTCCATTACCATGTCCTCCTTACAAGAAAATGAGAACAAGTTTAAGCAGTAATGCAAACATGAATTTTGATAGGGAGAACACTCAACCTTGTGACATGCTTGAGAAGCCAATCACAAAGGAGGATTCACACTGCACTAAATTAGAAGTGAAAAGTATGGAAAATAAAGGTAGGATATATTTAACCATAGTTTGTTGAATTCCATAAGCATTAATAAGATGCAGAACTTTAACAGGTGTAGATGATTTATCTGCAGAGAAAGATGGCAGAGTCACTGGAGGCTCTTGTGGCACTCAAACGTTCCTTATACCAACATGTCACCAGGTTCTTGGCAGCGCTCTAGCTCTTCGTAGAGCTTATGATTTCAGAACTGGAAACCCCTCATTCATCGTATCCATGCGGCCCTCGGATAGACAAAGTTCTTTGGTAAATCACGTTACCAAGTAACATTTGTATTATGAAAGATTTGATATTTCTTCACACTAATATTAGAATCATAATTAAGTGTTATCTCAAGATGTTTCTAGTTCTCCTTCCGGATTTGTCATTAATTTTATTGTTTTCAGGCTTTGCCATTGAAGTTTGCCAAACGACATCTTATTAAGCAGCCTGATAGTAACATCAATCTTCAAGTTTTGGATGGAAGCACATGGTCTGTTGAATTCAAATATAGTGAAGAAGAAGAAGCTCGATTCCAGCATGGCTGGATGACGTTTGTGACGGACAATAATTTGGAACTTGGCGATGTGTGTGTCTTTGTCTTGATTAAGGACATTAAACTTTTATTAAGAGTTGTCTTTTTCCGCACTTCAGAAGCTATAAATTGGTTTTTGTATGGTAAGTGATTAATCAACTTTTATTTTGCGAGTTTGTGATCCATTAGGTCTGCATAACTTGCACTCAATTTACTGTTTTCTTTATTCAGTTTAGAGAAACCCAGCAAAAGGTTTTGTTCATTTATTTCACATTGGTTCAGTTTTCTTAATACAGATGCAGCTTTACTGTTCTGGTAAATTTTAATGTCCTATTGCCCTATTGGTTATAATATTCAACAGGGGGAAATAGTTTTCCGACCAAAAGAGATGGTGGAAGCTTTTCTAGTTCTCAAAGATTCCTAAACCGAACACATAATGAGGCTCTTGGGATGATGAAGCAATTGACTGCAACTGAGAAAGCTAATGCCTTCAAGTCTGATAAACCTTCTTTTAGGATTGTCATGCAGCCCTCTTCTATCCATTATGATATGATGGTATTCTTTCTATGTACAACCCTGCTGTCACAGCATGACATCGTGTACTCTCACTATTCATAGAAGGATCATTGATGTTTTCTTTATTACTGGGCTTTGTTTTGTTTTGTTTTGTTTTGTTTTGTTTTGTCTTTTCCTTTCAGTCTTTACCAAATGAATTTTCCAAGAGATATCTTATGAAGCTGCCTGCTGGCATTGCCATCCTTCAAGTTTCGGATGGAAGAACTTGGTCTGTTAAATTCAAGTATGATCATGCAAACTCAAGGGCTCGACTCCTGAAGGGTTGGTCAGCTTTTGTGAGGGACAATAATTTGAAAGTTGGTGATGTGTGTGTCTTTACCCTAATTAACTGCATCGAACTTTTATTTGAAGTTGCCTTTTTCCCCACAGAAAAGTCCAAAAATTTCCCATCGCCAACAGGTAAAACTGTTCATTTGTGAATTTGTGCTCCATTTGCTCTGCATACCTTACACATTGTTTGTTGTTTTCTTTGTGATTTTGGGCAAGACAGGTCATGGCAGAGGAGGAATTGTTCAAGTTGAAAAAACAAGAAGCCCTGCAGTTAAAATTGAACCTGAATGCAACATGGATTGTGAAATTGGTCCCTCTTGCTCTCTTGAAATTGGTAAGTGCACTAGAATGAAAAGTTCTCTTAATCAAAGTTAAGAATCAGAATGATATTATTTCTTGGTTTTACTGTAGGCAACAAAATGTCAAAAATTAGTGTGCAGGTTACTCAAAGGCCTTCTTCATCTTTGAGGGCTTCAGATGTTAATCTTGAAGTTGCCAACAAGTTTTCCTCGAAGAATCCCTTCTTCAAAATCACTATCGGGTCAGGCCATTCTGTGGTATTGCCGTTCACAGCATTAACATTTGCTTCAACTTCCGTAATTAGATTGTACATTTGTACTGGTTACTAATTAATACATTCTCTCATGCAGCATGTCCCAGTTAAATTTTCTAGCAGTTTCATCAAACAGAAGAAGCAAACAGTGATGCTTCAGGTCAAAGATACATTCTGGCCTGTGAATTTAATTTCTAGTAAGCCGTGTTCAACTTCAATTTGTGGTGGTTGGGCTGCATTTGCGAAGGAAAATTGTTTAAGAGAAGGAGATGTTTGCATATTTGAGCTCATAGAGATGAATGACATTGTACTGAAAGTTCACATATTTAGATATTGCTTAGAAGGGGAAAGTAATGTCCTGTAAAGAGGAGTATGAGGAGTTATTACAGATGGTATCGAAATATAACATTTTTGCTGCAGTTCAGGGGTCTCTGGATACCAGAATCCTAGAGGATCCTTTCTCTTTGTTCTGTCAATTGTTATGGGATTGAAAAATTTCTTATCTCAAAAATCTTGTGTTTATAGGTAGGATTTACCATCTTTGATTAGTAAATTGCATATAACTTGTTATGCTGCTATAGTTAAATTTGAAGGGAGAAGAGTGTCCCCTACTTCGGCCATTTTCTGAGTGAAAATAACGAGGACCATTTTTTAATTTATGTATGTCATCCTTAAGCAGAAGCTCAGAAAGACAAGGACAATCAATTTTATGTGATTGGCGCGCTGAAGTTGCCATTGAGAAGGAAAATATAATTTACTATTCTCTTCCTTCATATCCATCAATAACTTAAATCAGGACCAATGTCAACGAGATAAGCTCGGTCTCCCTATCTTTCATTTTCATTAATTTGTTCTTCTCTTTGTGTTAATTGTATTGTTTAAATTTGCTGTCACTCACATTGTTCTCTAATGGTTTGGCTGTTGTGCCATCCTATTAGATTGTAAATTATTTTTATTTCAATAAATTTGGGGTGGGGGAGCACTTTGCTCTTCCCAACTCCTGTTTTAACCAAAAAAAAAAAAAAATCTGGGTAGGGTAACCAAAATATAAACAAAGACAGCTAACGATTAGAGGACGTTGGAAGTGCTTGCTTCACCATTGGTTTCATGTCCTTCATCAGCACAGCTAAGTTTGAAAGTGCTTGCTGCACCAAACTTCTTATGTCGTTCAGAGTAATCTTTAGCATTGTTCTCATCATCATTTTCAGAAGCATCATTCATCACCACCTGATCGTGGATACTTTTTGGTGGGCAATCGCAATATGGATAGGCGAGAATGTTGACTTGACAGTGATGAGTGATTTCAATTACAGTGATACCAGTACCATCAAGTGGGATATTCTCCCATGGTGTTCCATCAATTGTCATGTTGACAACCTCTTCTTCACCATCAATAAACTCGAAACGAATTCCCCGTACCTAGCAATCGGATTGTCTCTTTAAATTCAATGCAAGAAGTCAATAAATATACCACACAATGTTGGAAGATACCACACAATGTTGGAAGGTCAGATAATGGCAGCAAAGGTTAAGAATTTATAGTAAGGACATGCACACGTTACAGGATGAGGTTAACTACTAGCACACAATGTTGGCATGTCAAACTTGGAAGACGAAGAAATACTAATTATTTTTATATATTAAACTGGAAGTGCTCACAAATTGAAACAAAGAAGACCAAAGACGGATGGTATTGGTTGACGTAAAATGCAAAGATCCAAGCTTTGAACTTTAGAACAATGCAAGTGATTCGGTACAAATATTTTCTTACTTGGTAATAGCACTTGGCAATGCAAAACAGAAGAAAAAGATAGAAGCAATTTGAAAATAGTTTAAGATGATGTATAACCTGGCCAAGGTGAATGGAACCTTCACTAAGAGGAAAGAAAACATCTCTGTAACCAATAATTTGAAGATGTCCATCATCTATGAAAGACGGAAACAGGTATCTCTGTAGATCATATCATCCAAGAAAGTTTTGATTAGTAAGTGCAGAAGTTGATAAGGACAAGACCCTGATTGAAAATGACATTCACAAACTTTAGCAATACATCAAAAAATAAAAACCAAATGAAAATAAGGTACCTCTTTCCGATCTTTCTTCATAATTTGTGGTCTAGACAAGTTAAAACAAAGGATTGACCTGATGCTGTACACCACAGAGACAAAAACTTAAAATGACAATCTTAAGTCTGTGTGTGTGTGTGTGTGGTGTTTTAGTGCCTCACGTTTATTGCAAATGTTTTATTGATGTTATTAACATATTCTGAGATTCAAAACTTATGACAACCATTAATAGGGCGGTACGTACTATGATAGAATAATGATGTTGCTGCTAACTTTTTTGAATATTCAGACTTTATCTTATATGAACAAATTATAAGATATATACTATCTTATATAATATATCTGAGTAAAATATAAATAAATTATAATATACACTAATACTAAGGAAAATAGTGTTAATGACTGGATTTATTAGAACTTCGATCATATGGTAATCTTTTTACAAAATCTGTAGACTACAGAGCATTGCTCCAGTCGACACTGAGAGCAATCTGCTGAGATACTGTAACAAAAGAAATCATCTGTTTTCATTATATTTATTGAACCAAAAATGAAAACGAAAAAAATGTTGAAGGATATCGACATAATGTGTGCCTCTACAAACTAGAGTTTAGAGTTGTAATAGGAAAGTACCCTAGGTATACTAATTGTATTCCGATTCTGTTACCTTTTGTTTACTCTGTAAACTCCCTATATAAATGGCTCCTATTATCAATAATAAACACAATTCTATTCTCCTACAACACGTTATCAGCACGAGTTCTAACCCTAGCTTCAGAGAGAGAAAAAAAAACGCTAGAGAAAAAAAAAATCTTTTTCTCTCTGCCGCCAACCCAAAACCAAAAAAAAAAAAAACAGAAACTTGATACCGGCCTCGGCCTCAGCCTCACCTCACCGGCCGGACTTCTCCAGCGCCCCCACGCCCACCAGACTGCCGCCACCACTGCTGCTTTCACGCAGCCCGCCTGCAACCTGCAAAGCCCACACCTAACCACAGCTGCCCAGCCGCACTCGGCCTCGCCTCCCTCCAGCCCGCACCGCTCAGCCTCCGAGCAAGCCTACGCAGCCACCGCCTCCCTCTAGCCTGCGCTGCACACCTCTCCAGCCACAGCACCGGCCCGCCTGCAGCCACCGCACCAGCACCTCTGCTGCAAATCGGAGACCAGAAGAAAGAAAAGAGAGGAAGACCAGAAAAAAAAAAAAACCAGAAGAAGAAAGAGAAGAAAACGAGGAAGAAGAAGAAGAAAAAGGAAGAAAAAGGAAAGGGGACCCGGCTGGGCCCGGAAAGAAAAAAAAA